>BMAO01023919.1:0-14633 GCA_019973975.1 Trichonephila clavata | reverse complement strand
TTCCTCAAATATAGACATCAGTGCTATGTTAGCTGATACTCTATTCGATTGTGCTACACTCAATTTATTCTTTGATGGTCTTCCATCTGAAATCCCCTTTCCGCAGTCTTTCATCCAATGACGTTTTCATTTTAAGGAATTGCAGCGGTCTTCTTTCTTGACTTGGACAGTTATTTGCCCTCTTATCTAAGGCTTTCTCATTTTGTAGCTATTAAGGCTTTCTGGGCTATTTTGCTGTCTTCAGTTTTAGTAAAAAAAAAATTCAAACATTCACTGCTGCACAGCTAATTCTTTATATGACTTCTTGTCATTTCCAGCCAGCAACACCCAATTGGATTTAAATGTTTCAAACTGGCAAATCAAAATATGAAACACTTTTTTACAGACTAGCATCAAATCTGGAAAATTACTTTCCTCTCTAGTCTCAAGTCCATTATTCAGTTCATTCAAAATACTTCTTAGCTTTGCAATGTGTGTAGAGACATCCTCTCTGGGAACCTTGCTGAATGCAAAAACTCTGTACAAATTTTAAGCAACTGATATTTTGAAGTTGCTTCAAGTTGCTGCGTTAATGATTCCCAAGCTTCAAATGTTGTTTCCTTGTCCATAATGTTTTGGCACACAGCATCAGCGACAGTACTTGCAATCATTGATTTTGCATAGCTATTATCTTTTCCGTACAAATCACAGCGATATTTATGCTTTTTCCTTACAGATTCTTGTGCATCTGCACATCTATGGGTAATGGCCTTTTCAGCTTGTCATGTATGACCTCGATCGCTTCTTCGTGGTAATTGAGTATCTTCCATTTATACGTCAGCCAGTCTTGTGTCACCGGTCAAAGGTTTAATATATATGACGGATGAAATCCATACTTATCTCATTTCTAGAAATTTAGATTTGCGTGTTTCATAAATATAATCTGTACTAATACTTCTGGGTTAAGCAACAACGATCGTCTTCTGCTTCTTCCTCAACCTTTTCAAAATGGGGCGCCAAATTGCTGATCGACAAAACTTCGTCGCGACTTGTTGCTTTCAAGAAATAAAACTTCTTTCTGCTTTTCTGCCGTAAAAGACTCATAGTCTTTGATAATTCCAGGATTGTTTCAGCTTGTGCTGGTACCCATAATCTGTTTGTTTTATTTGACGCAACAATAGCAGAGATAAAATACAACCTGCGCACTAAGTGACAAGAGCTAGAGTGTTTTTTCATAATGAGGTATAGAAAAGATACAGCCGCCACCTATTGCCATAACAACGAAACCATGTTAACATAAAATATTAAGTCTTTATCTTTCCCAAATTTGACTCACAAAATGTTGAATACAAAATTACTAATTTTGTAATCGGTTCTGTGCAACACATGTCCTTTTTAAAAAAATCTATTTCTTTGAAAACGTTTATTTCGAATGGAATAAAAGGAATGCTCGATTTAAAAGGCAGGATTAATAATCGTTAATAATGTTACAGAAATAAACATTCCGAAAATGTTCTTTCTAAAGCATAATAGGGCTCATTATAGGACTCTATTTTCATCTTTTTTTCATGGAACATGTTTCGTTTGCAGTCGAGCATTCAGGACCTTTTTTCATATGGTTATCGCAAAATAAATCATTGGCAATCTGCATGGGGGTCCGTCTGCTATAATTAGTGAATTACTAGTCTATAAAAGAGTTTATGAATCAAGGTCGTTTTGTTGCAGCATATAATGGCAGTAATAATACAAACCACAAATATCTCATTGTGGTCAATCCTGCAAAATGTCATTCAAAATGGTCTTTTTGTAATTATAAGTTGGATAGTTGACCCCATTGCAGTGCCGGTATATCCATTGGGCGCCTAAGGGCCCGGAGAAGCTGGACTTAACCAGATTTTCTAGTTATAATTTTCAATCTTCCAGTACCAAGGGGCCTACAGATGTTCTGCGCCCAGGGCCCGAAAAGATCTAAGTCGGCACTGCCGCATTGGATGAGTTTTAAAAAACATGAGATGTATATTTTTTGAATATTAAGTATTATTTATGGCAGATAATTCTGCTGTAATGCTAAGAAAATAATTGAGTTGTTACACACACACACAATAATGGTGTTTTTTTATAATAATGGATTTATTATTTACCTTCTTAAAGAATAAGAAATTAATAGGTATGAGTTGTGGGCTCTCTTGTGTTATATAATAAATTTGGCATAAAAAAAGGTTATAACTTACCTGTTTGATAAGATGCATGCAGATGTTTTCTACTATCCCTCAAGACTTCATAATTTGTACAATAAAGATGTCTTCAAAATGTTGAAGCCTCCTTGTGAACTTCATGCACTCGATGAGTATCAATTGGTCGTAGTCTTTCTTCTTCCAATGGTATCATTTCCTTAAAGAAAAAAACTGACACCTCCTATTATTAGTAAATACAGTGTCAATAATCTCAAATTTTTCTCTATTTGTAATTTTAATTAATAATTCTAAGAAAATATGTATTTCAAAGTACAATTTGATGATTTGTGGGACAGAATGTTTAAAAAAATTAAATTTTTCTATGAATTTTACCGTCTACAAATTGATTTAAAAATAATTAGTCTTTACTGTAATATAATTGCCATTTCTTTTTTAAATAAAATATTATTAAAAGGAATGATATCATTGAAAATTTAACGATTTTCAGAAATTATTAAATTCAATTAATTTTTTTATCTTATTTTTTGAAGCTCATGTTAAACTTGGAACAAAAATTATTTCTTGAAAATGAAGATTTTTGATTGTGGAGACTTTTCTTTTTTTTTTATATCTTCCTCGGTTTTTTTTAATAACAGTGCCTAATTATTCAAAGTTAGCTACTCAACAATTATTTAATTTTCTATGAAATAGCTTTTTATTTTATTAATTTTTTTGTATATTCTATGCTTTGATTATTTATTTTTTTGGAGAATTTGATTTATAGATTTATTTGTTAAAAATATTAAGCTTTGTAAATAAATTTTGTAGAGACTTTTTAGAATTTATATTGAAGCTATTTGAAAAGATTTTGTAATAATATAACTTTTTAATTATTTTTTTCTCTTGCATATGCTATACTTTGATGATATTTTTGGGGGCAGAACTTCTGATTTATTTGCTAAAAATATCAAGCTTTGTAAAAAAAAATTTGTAGATACTTTTAGAATTTATATTGAAGCTATTTGAAAAGTTTCTGTAATGTTATAACTTTTTAATTATTTTTTTCTGTTGTATATGCTATGCTTTGAGGATTTTTTTCTTTTGGAGAATTTAGAATTTATAGATTTGTTTTAAATATTAGCTTTGTTAAGAAATTTTGTAGAGACTTTTTAAAATTTACATTGAAGCTGTTCGAAAATATTCTGTAATAAAATAACTTTTCCATCATTAAGTATCTGATTTTCTTTGTAATTATCATTTAAAAATGCTTGAATTTTTTTTATACAGACATGACAGTCTCCAAAGTTAAAAAAAGAAAAGTAAATACTCTTTCACTATTAAGTTATAAAGAACTGAATCATATTAATACATATTTATGTATTAATGATTAAATTTTATTTGATTATCCTTTATTAGAAATTATTGAATTACATATAAATTGTATAATTTGTGATTTATTTATTTAACCATTGAAAAAATATAAGTAAATTAAGGAAATTTTTCTTTATTTTTTAATGTTTCAAAATACTGATTTAGAAAAGGTGTAATAATTTTTAGAAATTAAATTTAATTATTCTTTGTTTTACATATATTTTTGTTGTCATTGAATTAAATATAAAACGTATAGTATGATTTATCAGTACACTATAAAAAATACAACTAAACTTGCGGAAAATTTTTTGAAATTATGGTACGATTTACAAAATTTTTTTTTTTAATTTAAGGATTTTTATAATTTTTTTTGGTTACCTCCTATGTGTATGTATGATGTGAAACAGATTTTGTGCTCAAAATTTCATAAAAAGTTAACTATTTAATTTTTTAAGGGACAAACCTAAGACTTATGAAGTGATTTTAAAACTTGACTCCTTGTACAAAAATTACCGTACATACATGAAATTTGATATTAACAAGTACATCATACTATGTATAACAAAAGTTGGTATGGGTTTTGCGATAACATGATTAGTATTCGTACAATACTCTTTTTTTTTTTATGAATGCTTATTGAAAATTCCTTCAAAAAATGTGAAAATTCTATAAATCCAACTTTTTAAAAAAAAATAAGTATTGCTTTGATGAAAAAATGCATACCAACTTTTACTCCATGTACTATTAGCAATAAGTGAAAAAACTTCCCAAGTATTAGGCACAATTGAAAAAAGCCTTAACATTTTAAATGAAGACAATCTAGTTACTTAACCTTTCAGAGATAAGTCATTTTGAAATTTTGATTTGCAATTGGAGTGTGAATAAAAACGTACCTAAAAGTTATCAGAACTCTGCATTTTTTAAATTTAGAGTTTTCAAAATTTATGAGTTTGTTAAAAATTACATAAAAAATAATTTATAGGCTAAAAAAATTAGATCTGATCTTTAGACCGATTTTTGTCAGTTGAATACACATTGTGTCCCCTGAAGCCAGTGTTCATTAAATACTAGCTGAAACATTGCAGTTTAGCCTCAATAAAGACGTTATTTCTTAAAAACATGTTTGAATGTAAGAGAGAGAGAATCAATATCTAAAAAGGTAAATAGAAATAAAAGAGAGAATGCAAAAATATAAATAAAAATTATAACAGAAAAGTAATAACAGTAGTATGATTCTGCTATGGGAACTATGAGTGAAAAAACATGAAATAGATAAACCGAAAGAAAAAAAATTATGATAAACCCATTTCACAAAAATACTATCACAAATATCATATATTAGAAAGCCTTCAACTGGAAAAAAATTAATACAAACTAAAATTTAAAAAAAAACCTAAAACAGATAAAATAGCCCTACATTGAAATGAACTATTAAATTAAATTCACTGTAGCACAAAATTAATACTACATGAAGAATGTATGTAATACTATTTAATTTCTATTTTGCATTTAATATAGAGTATTAAATGTAACACACACAATAGCGAAAAACTCAGGTTAGTAAGAACCAAAATCAAAAAACTATCGTAAAGAAATAAAACAGGCCTACATTGAAAAAAACCATAACGAACCAAATGAAAGAAATAATAAACCATGTTGCTAAAGAATTCGTTTTTAAACTGTCCTTTTAATTAATACTTTTTTGCAAAATTTCAATACAAATAATTGTAATTCTGTTGTAAAGAGCAAACAAATAAGAAAATACAATGATAAATTATTATAATGATAATTGAAATACATATATATATCATATATGGATAGTATGATATATAAAGTATATGATCTCTTGATAAAACTAAATGAGGAACATATTATCAGAAGCAAACTTATGCCGTGATGCCATGAGACGTAAAATCGCATCAACACTGAATTTTAAAAAAATCCAAAGGGAAATATGAGAAAATCCTATCAAGTGCATCTTTTTATTTCAAACAACTTTGGATCACAAATGGTATAAATAGATTTATATATTTCAGGAAGCCAAATTGAATAATGATACCGTATAACGAAAAATCTGATCCGTTTTCATATAATGACAAAAATATGGTATTTGCTGATGAAGGAAGAAAAGCATAAATCTTTTTTTTCAATCAAAGGAAATATCATAGGAAATATATGTATATGTAACAAATGTATGTGTATAAAATCTTTAAAAATCTATATGAAGAACAGGTTGTCAGAAAGAAAGTCAAACAATGATGCCACACAAATTAACTTAAAATTTTTTTTTTTAATTCAGAGATAAAAACCTTTATGTATTTGTCTACTTAGTTAAATTTCAAGTTTTTTTTTAAAGCAAAGAATTATTTAAATGAGAAGGTAAATTACAATGTTTTTACGAATACAAGAATAAATATCAAATTATACATAGTTTTAAAATGTGAAGTTTTTCATAATTATTTGTAATTATGAAATGTTTTACATTTTAGTATAATCAAAGCAGAATGTCTAGTCAATATTTAAGGCAGAAACTAATCTAGAAAACTTTCATAAATCTTACTATCCCGAATCTATTATTTGTTTTATCTCTATCATTACCTTAATTTCTCTAAAGGGGACAATAAATCATATTTTTCAAAATAATCATGCTTTACTGAATTTCCTCCATTATACTTAATCAGAGCTGATTTTTATTATACTCACATGGATTATTTTTCACACACACACACACATACTGAGTTTTCTATTAAATGTAATAGTTACTGGATATAGTTAGAAAGGAAATATATATTTACAGAACAGTATTTTATTGATCTTCCATAATTGCTGGTTTTATTTTTGAGTAGATTTCAAAGGCCAGAGTAGCATTCACACCTGATAAATGAAGAAGTATTATTTGTAGATGTAAAGCAGTTTTCCTAACTTAACATAGCAAATTTTGGTAGAAATAGAACTACAATCCACAATACAATTAATTTGTGTTTACATGCCACTCATAATCTAAATGTAATGAAAAGATAAGCAAAACAGTGTTTTTATCTCAATAAATTTTTGAGAATCAAATCTTTAACTAAATATAACAATAATCATTATTAACACAGATGCTTAAAAGAAGAAATGAGTTGTATACACAATTTGCTCAACACAATGTTTCCTAAACCAGGATATAAGCAATACTTGAAAATGATATAAACATTTAATCCAATTATAATGTTAAAGACAACTCAAATTAATAAGTACTTATATTTTGGTCATTTAATATTGATAAAATTTAATCTGTACAGATTAATCCAGCTAATACACAATAATAATGGTACACAATTAAGTGAATGGTGGTTAAGCGAACCTAAAATTACAATATTTATGTAAATTAAGAAGCAAATTTCAACATTTCTATCTATTACTTTATCAATATCAATGTTATCCACAAACTTAATGTTACAAACAAATTTTATCTTCCCTTTTAACCATCCACTTATTGCACACTAATGGATTGCATTCTCAGGTCATTTCAGCTTGTCTTGGGCTCCTTTAAATTTAATAAATTTCAGTTCTCTCTTGATCAAAAACTTCTAGTTTATGTCTACATTGTTTGGACATTTAATTATTACAAAAATCACTCATCATGAAAAAATATTAACTCTTAAAATTAGACTAACATAAAATGGTTCAATGTACAGCTAATCTCTGATAAAAAAAATCCAAAGTGGAGGATTTCACTTACTAAGAAGTGAGTGAGTGAATATTAACGTCACACTATTCAATTACACAAGGGCTTTTGGCAACAGACCATGTACTTTTGAATCATGGTCAAATGACACGGATGACACCTTAGTTGGCACCCCCTCTCCTAACTTCCACACACCACACCAACAGGAGGATGTTTGAGCCTCGGCATATTTAACGTACATCAGCCTCCCTCTACTCAGCGAGTCTTCAGTAGTATTAGGCTCAAACTCATGACTGCCACACACAGTCACAAGTCCATTACCTTGACTACTAGGCTACTGCAGCCCCTTACTAATAAGTAGTGAAGCATGCATCCAAAATGGGGATGTCTCTTAACAGAAAGCCACAATGTAATCTGGATAAAAGGTTAATTTGTATTTCATAAAATTAAAAACGAGATTCCTGACATTAATACATCTAGGAGTGATAACATAAGCATTTGTCTATAAAAGGAGCTTCAGTTAATATACTTTTGAGGCTTAGTCTTGAATGTGTGATCCAGTATTCCTCTTTAAGCAAAGAAACAAAAGAATTTAAAGTATAAGAATAGGCTTGCCTAATTCATTATGATTCTGTAAATGCATCTGTCTATTATGGTCTCTATTCAAATAACATAGACATTTTAGGTAGGTTAATATATGCACTTGAGAAATTTTAACTTCTCCAATTTGCCACAAAAAATCCAATCCAAGCGAAGAAATTTTTTTAAATGTATAACCATGTTTAATAATTTTAAAAAGGGGGATAAAAAGTTATAATAAAAATAATTTTATGTAAAATACAATTAATTAATTTTATTAAATAAATTTATACTATATAAAATTCTTTTGAAATATCTTAAGCAAACTATTTAAAATAATAAACTCCTGGTCTCAGCAATGATACATATTTTATAAGCATTTTAAAAAACATACAAAATCTAAGAAAAATACTTTGAGCACTGCATTCTAACACATTCTAATCAGCACAATAATTTAAAACAGTACTTAGAAAACACAATGTCTCCAGGACTAGATGCAAATAAAAGAATAAGGTACTTCATATTGTCTACTATTTGTTTTAAAGAAAACTTGCAACTATAACAAAAGAAACATTTTAATATATTTATGAACATAAAAATATATACCTTACATTTTACTTTTCCTTCTAGTACACTCTTTTTGAAAAAAAAAACCCAAGCAACTAATTAAAATTGTTTATAAATGGAAAATATTTAAACACACTGATTTAAATAAATATTTAAAAAAATTTTAGTCTTTAAAACAGTTTTTTATAATTAGACACATGAAAGAGAGCTTAATGAAAACAAAGACTCTAAAATTTATACAAGAAAATAATGCAAAACTCTTAAAAAATAATTTAACATTAATTTTTGAAAAATTATATTTTTAACATAAATATTTATTTATGAACATTCCTTAAAATATTTTACATTTTAGAGAAATAATTGATCAAAATTTAAAACTTCCCATCAAATTTAAAATTGATGGAGTGAAATACATGTAATAAAATCTAAATGCATTTATAAATTTCCCATTGAAATTATTTTTAATTTAACAAATTTGGAATAACTATATAATTTGATCTTTTGAAGAATTCATATTCAATATTTTATAAATATTGTGTAGCATATGCGAGATTCGAATATTTTATACATAATGCAGAGAAAAGTACAAAATACAAAGAGTATTTTGATTTGATCTTTTCATTTTGAAGCTGCATGTGGGTGACTGATGATGAATCTTCTAATTTTGAACCTTGGTCTAGTGACACAGACAAAACCTAAGCTAGAATTTACTCCTCAAATTTCTCCCTCTATACTAAATGAAGGACTTTGAAGCTCAACACACAACGCAAGTCAAGTATCTAAAATATTTTCAGCAAAATCTTAGAATTTTCAGATTTAATTTTTCCTGAATCATTCTAGAAAGTATTTATAGAGAATTTTTAACAGGACAGGACATAGCAAGAAATGTTGAGTATACTTACAGTAGTGGTGCATTACTGAATATAAAATTGATTTGAGCTATAAGTTAGTATATAAATTTATAACTTTATACTTAAAAAATTTATTCCAATTTTGAAAGTATAACATGAATAAAAGAATTAATATCTCAGAATTTTCAAGCTTTGAAACTGAAAATTCAGTTTGCAAAGAAAAATGATTTGATCAAACAATTTTAAAACAATATTTTTCTAATACTGTTTTTTTTAAATGTTTTATTTTCTTAAATATTTTTTGAAAAATAAATATATGAGTTAGATAAAAATTTAAGCAGAATAGAAGAATATTAAATCATAAAAGTCCCCCTAAAGACAAAAATATAAGAACAACAGAGAGCATTATATGGAACAATTTAAAACATTTAAATAATAATTACTATCTATTAGAAATATTAATACAGAAAAATAAGTTAATTACAAAATCAATATAAAATTTGAAAAATAATTTTAAAAATATAAACAGTGATTATATTAAAATTGAATTTGTTCTATATAATTTGCCCATTTATGAAACCTAGTAAATAAATAAAAAATACATTACAAATCAACATACAGTTTCTTATAAGAGTAAAAAGAAATTAATCTGTAGAACCAAACCAATCCAGTATTATTTAAAAAAGGTATTATTGATGAAGTTAAAGAATTTCATCTAAAATATTATCAAAGCAAACCACAAAGTAATTTACTTTCCATTTTTTTCCTAAATTTTAATAAGGATTATATCATTAAGTGATTTTTAGAAATTATTCAAGATAGTAAACCTGCAAAAAAGTAAAACAATAACTAAAAGTAAACATAAACTATATAACTTTATTGTTAATTAATTAAATTTTTTTACTGCTTACATTTGATTATTCAAGATGATAAATGTGTCTTAATTTCCAAAATTGGAGCAGCATCTTTCATCAAATAACCATATCTGACCTGTTTTAACCCAGTGGTCAAGGTGATGAAAGTGGATGTTTCTACCCAAACAGAGAGATTCACGGGTTAGAATCTTAATTTTCTGAAAGACTTTCTTGTAAAATAATAGGAAACACACAGTACGTTTAATGGAACTGTATCTTCTAGTGTTCATAAGTTGTGGTGTGAAATGGTGTGTGGTGTGACACCAGTTCAAATGTCATTGTCCTGACTTGATGGGTAGTTTTAAAGGGCGATGTTTGTTATCAACAGTTCTCGTGTAATTCTAGTGATATAATTTTAAAATAAAATTATCAAGGTACCTGTTCAGCCCATTTGATTTCGATATATATATATATATATATATATATATATATATATACAGGGCCGGCTCTAGCAAATTTGCCGCCCCGGACAGAAAAGAAAAATGCCGCCCCTCTCCCCAAAGTAAAAAAATTATTATTAAAAAAGATAAAAATTGTTCATAAATACACACCTATAAAACTTGAATATTCCTTACGAAAAAAAGGGAGCTAACAGTACATATATAAATATTTATTAAAAACTAAAACATAAAAAGTACCAGTGTTTTTTTATGACTTTTAATTCTAAAAACTTTTGATAGCCTATGTAGCTAAGCCATCTAATCTATCTTGAACAGTTGTGAACTGTAATAAATATTTTATTAATTTTAGTTTTGAAAAACTCTTCTCTACACTTGCCAAACTTACTGGCAAAGAAAGTAAAATTCTTAATGTAATTGCAAGATTTGGAGCCAATTCTAAAACTGAAATAAATTTTAAAAATTCAACTAGGCTTTCTTTTTTGACTAATAAATTTGAAATTGACATTATCTCATCTACAGGTTCAAGCACATTTATATCCACTGATTCTCTACCAGTAAACATCATTTTTAAATTTTTACAATTTTTAATTAATTAAAGTTTTAAGGGTATCTCTTAAATCATACATATTGTACAAAAATTGAAAACAATTACTGTGAGTACTCATTAAATTAAATCCGAATTCCAAGGCATTAACTGTTTGGTCCATGGTAAAAAAATAAAACTCTATCTCTTGAATTTTAATTTAGGATATACACTCATGTCCATAAATTAAGGATAATTCAGAATCACACAGAAATTGAACACTAAAATAAAAATTTCACCTGTAGAATTATCACACACATTATGAAGAAGAATATGCAAATTACAAGAAACCACCAAATGGCGCGGATAGTACGTTACAATGACGAGAGTGTAAGAGAGGGGTATATAAGGAATGGTGGCAAAGAAGTAAAATTTTTCACAAGCTCTTTAAAAGCCTTTCAGTGCAATAACCGCATAGTTATGGCACAAAGGAAGCATTTGGATGATTTTTTACGTGGTAGAATTATCGGACGACTGGAATGTGGACGTACTCAACTGGAAGTATCCGAGGAACTTGGAATCGCCCAGAGTGTCATCTCCAGGCTTTGGCAACGATTCCAAGATGATGGTAATGTGAGTAGATGTTACAGCACAGGTCGCCCCCGAGTTACAACGCCGAATGAGGACCGGTATTTGGCAGTTACTGCCAAAAGAAACAGACGGAGCACAGCATCAGACCTTTCTCTTCAGCTCTCTTCAGCTACCGGTACGACAGTTCCAAGGCAGACCGTGTACAGACGCTTAGGGTACATTGGTCTATATGCTCGTAGGCCTGTCAGATGTGTTTCCCTTACCGCAACTCACTGTCACCTGTGATTAACCTGGAGTAGAGAGCATGCATTGTGGACACCGCAACAGTGGTCTTGTGTGATGTTTTCCGACGAGTCCAGGTTTAGTTTGCAGTCTGACTTTCATATGGAGAGCGCCAGGTACCCGTTACCACCAAGAGAACACCATTGAACGACACCGTTACGGTGGTGCAGGAGGGCTCGTTTGGGGAGGAATTATTCTTGGTTCCAGAACTGACCGGCATGTTCAGAGTGTAACGATGACAGACCACAACTATCGGGATGTCATTCTGGAACAACATGTACGTTTGTTTCGGAGCACCATGGGTGCTGAATTTCTGTTTATGGATGACAACGCCCGTCTTCACCGTGCAAACATTGTAGTCGAATGCCTTCAATTGGAGGATATCACCCGTATGGATTGGCCAGCATACTCACCGGACTTGAATCCAATAGAGCATGTGTGGGATATGCTTGGCCGACGAATTGCAGCCCGTCAACCCCCTCCCACCTGTCTACCGGAACTTCGGAGGGCATTGCTTGATGAGTGGTGTAATATTCCCCAAGATCAGATTCATAATTTGATTCTCAGCCTGCGTAGGCGTTGTAAAGCCTGTATTGCATCATCCGGGAGACATACTCCGTATTAACCATCATACTAACCATGTTATACTGTTTTTTGTAAATAGGTTCTTTTTTGAAATTTGCTCCAGGGAGTAAAAATCGCAATTTTTGTTAATTATATCAAACATATAGCATCTTTTTTGCTCTTTACCTTTTGTTTAATAAATAGACTTTACAAATAAGTCAAATTTGTTTTGCTTCTGTCTCTTTCTTTGCTTGAACTTCATTATCCTTAATTTATGGACATGAGTGTATATTCCACCAGATCATCTTGTGCTTCATAATCAAAATTAACCTTTTTCTGTCGAATTCTATGACATGGCTGCGTCACCTAAAAGTTAGCAGGTATATCAAACTCGACGGTCAGTTCTCTTGCATCACAGTGCATTTTATCAAAAACCACATCGGATTGAAGATCCTTAAAAAAATCTTTACAATTTCTTGAAAGTTCCATAGTAGATGGTAGATCGTAATCTTTTAGCTTGTTAATTGGATTTTATGCAATTAAAGATTTTATACCAAATAATGATGGACAAATGAACTTGAACTGTCAAACAGAAATTTAATAATCCAGAGGCCTCATCTCTTAAAGAGTTGTCAATTTCAGCATTATTATAAGAACTAAATAAAGCATCATAAATACCTACCAATTGATAACTTAAGGGTTTAATAGCCTCTTTTCGGCTTTCCCAGCTATTTGCACTAAGTGGCTTTAAAGTTATGCCCTTTATACATTTTAATAATATAACCCAACGAAAACTTGATGAAAATAATAACTATTTGAACTATATTAAATAAAGTACGGGCTTATAAGGATGTTTTTGCCATGGCATTAACGACCCAATTTAAAGAGTGGCTACTACATGGCACATAGATTGTTCACGGATTTAATGTCCTAATTTTAAATTGAGCTCCTGATTTCTCGCCTTTCATATTGGCTCCGTTATAGTAAGCCTTCCCCGCATATCTAGCAAGTTTAGTCCTAAATTTTTAAGTTTTCCAACTATTAAATTTGAAAGTTCTCTTTCAGTCAATCTTTCGACTAGATGGGAACCAAAAAAACTCACATTAGTTTGACCGATAACTTCGTTAGGATAAGATTTCTCAATATATGTATACCTTACCATAAATGTAATTTTTTCGATTTTGCTGGCATCACGGGTGCAATCTAAAATTATCAAACAATATTTAGCTTGTTTAATTTTATGAACAATGTGTAATTTAATATTCATAAGTAAAATATAGAAATTATCTCGTTTTGAATATTTTTTCCTAGATAGTGTATATGTAAAGTGTATAGTGTTCCTACTTTAACTTCTTCCTTTTTTTAGGACCCTTCGGACATGCTCCTGAATTATTCGATCAAATTATTTGTAAAAAATTATCATTATTCGAATCGTAAAGTTTATCACTCTTAACCCGAAGAGCTAAATAATTTTGAGTAATCATTTTTAATGTTGCTACAGTGCATAGAAGCACCTCGCGCCAATAACTTATCTCCGCAGTAATAAATCTTGGCGAGTCACTGTGCTAATTGTTTTAGATCATTGTAATCACTGACTAAATTCAATCCAAGACTTTTGGTTTTGACTATGGGTTTTTGATGTTCCATGTTCATTTAGAGTTTCAACGAGGAACTTCCCATTTTTAAAACCTTCTGTGGAAAGGGAAATAATGACATAGCCAAAAAGTTTGCAGAAAAGATTAGTATACATAGGATTTTGTAAAAGAATAGGCTAACAATTTACGTATAACCTTTTCACCGTTTTTTAAAATTCTAGTATAATATTGTGAGTTAAATTTCCGACCGTTGTCGTCAAAAGAAAAATCATACTCTGTGAATATGGCTAAGAGGGTCCTTTTACTAAACATCTATCGGCATCTGATATAATAACTGGCCAGGTTCCTGGACTTGATCTAAATACCATCGTTAAATTGTAGTGATCTTTGGATTTTTCTGGGGGAGTTACTATACAAAAGAAGTGCCACTATCGGTTCTGTTTATTTCATCTGCAACTTCCAGCCTTTTTTTTTAATATAGGCTAATTTTTCGAGATTTTATCTTTTTTATTGGGCACTAGATAGTTTTTTACGTCTCCCTTGGACATTATAAAATTTCAAAAAAAAAAAAA
>BMAO01023918.1:0-20631 GCA_019973975.1 Trichonephila clavata | reverse complement strand
TGTGTAGGTGACTTACCGCCAGTTGTGGCGAAGAAACGCGGGCGCGCTGATACGATGTTTATTCGTCGGTAGTTAGAGGGCCTCTGAGGAAACCAAAACGAGTGAGCTTTTTAATAAGCACGCTAGATGGCGTTGCTATGGAATGCTTTTTTATTTAACATTGCCGTCCTCTGCAAAGAGATGATCTAACCTTTTACAAAAAAAAGAAAAGTTCTATGGGATATCCTACATAAATAAAAACCTAAGAGGTTTAAAGCTTATGGATTTAGAAACTAATGAGCTCACTCATCAGTTTTTAATAAATATTATTATCCGAAAGTTAGATATAGAATCCCGAAAATTGTATGAAATGAGCTTGACCTCAACTCAGTTGCCGAAATGGGAAATGTTTTTGGAATTTTTGCAAAATAGAACGCAAATATATGAAAATTTGCACGGAGTTCAGGGACCTCCATTAAAATTGAAAACTCCATTTCTAAGCAAAGGCAAAAGTTTTATAGTGAAGTCCAATAACAATAATAATTGTTTGTTGTGCAAAACATCACGTCGTTTGTATGATTGCACACTTTTTTCTAAAAATGAATCCCTTGCAAAGATTCAATCTAATTAAAAACATGGACTCTGCATTAATTGTTTAAATAACAATCATAAAGTTGCGCTTTATTAAATCAAAGTATACATGCAGATTGTGCCAAGGCAAATACAATTATTTATTATGCCGGTCAGAAAACGGACAATTTGACACAGAAGGATCTTCTTGGAATACGTTATTTACTCAGCCGGCTCCGTCAGTGGCCCCACTTCTCCTAACAATGGTGGGGTAATAAATAATCCTACCGAACCCCAAACGGTCCAGGCATTCTCTTCTCTCAATCAGAGGGGGAGTAAGTTCGTTTTTCTCTCCACTGCTATTGTGGGTGTTTGGTCTCCACTGTTGAAGAGTTATGTTCGCGGTAGGGTAATTCTAAACAGCGCTTCTCAATCGCATTTTATGACTCTTCAGTTTGCTTCAAAACTTGGTCTTGAAAAGAAAAAAATAAATCTCGCATTCAGTGGATTAAGTGAAAATTCAACAAATATTAAATAGAAAATAAATGATGCATTTATTAGTAATAACGATTCTTCTTATACTTCCCCCTTAGATTTTTTAATTGTTTCTAGGATTACTGATTTTGTTCCTTCAATCCAACCTAATCTTAAAATTAAAAGGTTCAATGACATTAATCGTTCTATCTTAGCTGATCCCAGTTTTGACAAACCTGGAAAAATAGATATGATTATAGGAGCAAACATCAATTAAAAACCTTTGTTGCAAACAGTCTCCAAAATTCAAGCTCTTACATCTAACTATCAGTGGAAACATATTTCATGTTGTGATAGTCCTGCTGATCTCATCTCCTGTGGAGTCAATCCTTCTGATCTCAAGCGCCTGGAACTCTGGTGGTCAGGGCCATCCTTTGCCATGGAAGAAATTATGGATGATTTATGCCAAAATGAATTAAATTCCCCTGAAAAGGAAATATATTTGACAGAACTAAAAACTGTGACTTCTACAAACTTAATTCTTTCGTCAAACAATAATTTCTAAATCAAATCCTCTCTTTAAGTAATAATTTTCATAAAATAATTAGAATTCCTAGTTTTATTTTCAGATTTGTGTTCAAATGCAGAAATAAGGAGAAACGGAGTGGTCCTTTGACTGTCCAAGAATTTGAGAATGCCTTAAGATTTCTCATTAAGGGAGTACAATCAATGGTATTTTATAAAGAAATAAATAGTTTAACAAAAAAGGAAATTGTCAAAGGAGCTGTAAGTAATTTAAATATTTTTCTAGATGAATTTGAATTAATTCGTGTTGGAGAGAGATTAGATTATTCTGATTTGTCATTCGATCAGAGACACCCAATTCTCTTACCGAGAGATCTTAAACTTACTAATATTATAATGGAACATTTCCACATAAATAATTTACATGTCGGTCCCCAAACCTTACTTCATCTTGTTCGGGGAAAATATTGGCCATTAAATGGGAGAGATAATGCCAGGAGAATAGTTCATCAATGTATTAAATGCTTTAAAGCCAAACCTAAAATAGAAGAGCAGCTAAAGGCATCATTGCCTAAAGAAAGTGTGATAGTAACTCCTCCATTTACAAATACTGGTATCGACCATTGCGGTCCTTTTTATATTAAATATAAAAATCAACGTAAGGGTGTTTTAAACAAAATTATGTAGCGATATTCGTTTGCTTCTCGACCCGAGCTGTTCACTTAAAAATTTTAAGTGATTTAATTTCTGATGCCTTGATTGCAACATTAAAAAGATTTGTTGCTCGTCGTGGTATTCCCAGCATAATATTTTCTGATAATGGTACTAATTTTGTTGGTGCACATTCAGAATTAAAACAATTATACAAACTTGTGGAAACTCCCCCGGATAATTTGGCATCTTATTTGATTTCACATTCAATATCTTGGAAATTTTTGCCTCCTAGATCTCCAAATTTTGGTGGACTCTGGGAGGCAGGCGTGAAATCGTTTAAGTATCACTTGAAAAGGACAATAGGTAATTTTAATTTAAGTATTGGAAGAATTTTTAACTGTTGTTAATCAAGTTGAAGGTATATTAAATAGTCGACCACTAATTCCTATTTCTTCTGATCCCAACGATTTCAGTTCTTTAACACCTGGACATTTTTTAATCGGTCGTCCAATTAATTCCATTCCTGAATCTAATATAATTGAGATTCCAGATAATCGACTCTCTAGATGGCAACAAGTTCAAAAAATTAATCAAATTATTTGGAAAAAATGGTCAAGGGATTATTTAAACAATCGTCAACAACGCAGAAAATGGAAATTTTAAAATATGTAAAATACAAAAAAAAACAGCCTTGTCCTATTAAAAGAGGAAAATCTTCCTAGTTGTACTTGGCCAATGGGTAGAATACAAGATGTAGTAATAGGGAATGATGGAAAGGTACGAGTTGTCATAGTAAAAACTCTCGAGGAATTTTGAAACGCAGCAATTCTAATATATGTATTTTACCAATTCCCAATACTTGAAATGTACGCTTTATTTAAAATATATTGTTTGAAATGTTTATATATCAACAATATTCCATATAATGTATTTTTGTATTTGTATATTTTATTAGTATTTTTCTTGTTTATTATTGTTTTTTATAGAATTTATCATGATTATTGAAAATATTGATTATCTCTTGAAATTCGGAGGATTTCAAGGTAGGGCGGTGTTAAGGCCCATGTAAAGGTCTACTTATCATGTTGGCGCCATAGCGTGGCGATGTTAATTTGTAAGCAAATAAGGGTGACACTTAGGGTTGCCACACCCATGTGTTTTGTTCAGTTGGAATGCTTCTGTAAAACTGTCCTGTTCCTTCCAAAGACTTTATGTCGGAAGTCGCATAAATAAAAAGAAATTGATTTAAAAACCATTGGATTTCTTATAAAATTATAATCACTACCAGTCCACTAAATTAATAACCTAACAGTAAGAATGTTGTGAAATATATGCTTTGTAGAACTACATATGATTGTATGTAATTCTACGATGAGCGGTAACTTTGTTAAAAAAAATCAGTCTAATTTAAAACATTTTGAGAATTTTCAGTATTAAAAAAAAAGAAAATATAATTTGAAGCAGGAAAATAAAGCTAGTGCTTATTTTATATGTAATATTTTATGTGGCAGTTGGAAAAGTATATGTGTAAGAAAATATGCATATTTAAAAAGGCCTTCGGGAGTAAAAACTGAAATTTTATAAATATTTTGCATTGAATTAAAAAAAAATTTTGTTAGGGATAGACATACATTATACAGTATTAGCTTACATAAATAAAATTTAAACCTTAGTGATTAAAAAAACTTCTTTGATGATACATAACACCCTTAGCAACACAGATAATTTTTCATTCTATTTGTGGTAAATCAACCAATTACCTAAAAATGTTGATTCTGCAAATAATAATATATTTTTTTTTTTGCCTGATAATAAATTGTAAAAAGAAAAAAAGATCATATTTTCAAAATTTTTTAAAAAAAACTATGTCATTGGAATTATTTTAAAACTTATTTCTGATCGTTCGATAAAAAAATATAAATTTTACTTTATAGAATCGATTTCTTTTCAAAAATAGGATTGAAAATACATAATTTCAACTCTATGTTAAATTAAAAAAAGCTTTTAGCTTTATACAACGTAAAATTTCCTCTCGGCATCAAGAACTAATTTGCATACTGTTAAAAAATCCAACAAGGGATTGGTTGTTAAGTTTACCCGCCGGAAACAGGCACTCCGTCACCATTCTTTCATTCTTTTCCGCCCAATATTGAATTCCAGGGCATACCTGCGTTTTAGAATAGACTCGTCCAGACGCATGCGCAGTTCGAGCACGTATTCGATGCCATATTGTATTTGAGACGCCATTCATTTCACCACGTGGGAGATACGGAATAGAAATTGAAAGAGGAAATATTCTTTAGACCGTTTGCATGATTTTGAGTTTCGAGTATATATTTTCTTTCATTCATTATATTGCTTGTGTTGTTTGTGTCAGCATCTACGAATGCTATTTTGATCACGAAAATAAGTCTGTGAGTATTTTTTTACTACTATACCAGTAGGATTTTTTTGATTTCATTTATTAAATTTAGTGAAATTTTACTTTTTTTAGAAATTTGTGTAAATTTTCCTATTTGAAACAACTAAAATCCTTGTTTTAGCAATTGTCTTTTCAATGCTAAAAGGGATAAGAGAAAATAATGTATCTTACAACATGTTTTTAATTTGAAAAGTGTTTAGTTAATTTTCAAGTCTTCTATAATATTTAAAAAAAAACAGCATAAAGCAGCTCCATGTTTAAAATTATCTCATTATTATATTTCTATTTTTGTTATTCAGTAATGTACTAACAATTTTGTTACACCTTTTTTCTTATACGATTTTTAAATAACACAAATTTAACGATTTTATTTTAACATGAATTTTCTTATTTCAGCATAAATCTCCAAAAAAAATAATAATAGTAATAAACCAATAGTGTACGGTAATAACGAATAAAATTCTCATTGCAATCAAAACCGATAGTGGTGTGTGTGTGCTAGACATATCTAAAACATGTACTAATGATAGTATTGTTGATTCATTTCGTAATAAACGTGCACGTTTGTTATCAAGTAACAATGAGTAGATCATAGTTAGCAATTTAATTCCTAACTTCAGTTAATTTTTTTGTATATTGTATGTACTTATAGATCGAGTATATATTTTTACTTTACACTAATTAATTTTTTTTGTAAAAAAATAAATTGTTTTATAAGTATGTAAGATTTATTCATTTAATGAATAATAATATGTAAATACTATAATGCATTTTTGTGAAAATATAAACATTTTTCTGCTTAATGTTTCCTGTTTTTTTTTTTCAACTTGAGGAAAATATACCCAATTTTCGTAGGTCGCATGTATGTTTTTACAAGATTTTTTATACGGCTTTCTAAGGAACGTATCTGGAGAGTAAATAAATATTATAGCTTTAAAAAAAACTAAAAAACACCCTTTTATATTTAATTACATTAAGTTGTAACTTAATCTTTTAGTCGCCGGATGCGGTTTTGATCTGAGAATGGAGAATCGTTAATCCTGATGATTCTAATCATTACAATGAAACAAAATTTGTAGTGTTGTCATCGTCTTGGACAAATAAGCAAAATTTCGATTTAATCTGATATTTTAGGGTAGGTAAAAATTGAGTTCAAATATTCCGTTGCATACAAGTGAAGCTTATAAAAGTGTGTTGTATAAAAGAGTTGGGTGTATATAATTTTTGGAAGAAAAGTTCTCGAATTAAATAAACATGAAAATAATGGACAATTTGAATATAAACGTGCAATTTTGAAAAAAGTAGCAATCAATATTTTATTTTTTCCTGAGTACATTTTAACAATTATGCTGATAAAAACTCTGCCGATCCATAGCGTTAAATTTGTATGTTGCAAGTATTATTCTTATCAAAATGATGTTCCTGGTCATTTTCAATCATTAAATTGTCTATTAACATCACATTATGAGGAAACATGAAGGTCTTGGGTCTGAGCTTCAAATTCTTTTAAAAGATTGATTCCAAAAAATTCAAAAACCTTCATTGTATAAAACATGATAAAATATATAAAATTTTCTCTTTAAAATTCATTTTGAATAATCTGTAGATAGCTTTTAAATTTTATAATATTTCTAATTTTTAAAATATCAATAATAATGTTAGACAAAACTTTTTAATTATTTTTTCCCCCACAATTTGAAAACATGAAATGGGCTGTTGAATTCTCTTACATATTACGCAATCATAATTCAAGTATATCCTTGTTCTTCATTGAATAAACGTAAGATTTAAATATTTCAAAACATGTGCGTTACCGCAATTACAATGAATGATTGTATCTTTCCTTCAAATTTTGGTATCGGTGTACTTGGTTATTTGACATATTTGAGTTAACCTTTTGAGTACGGCTGGCCGATCTAGTGGCCAGAAGGAACATACCCTTAAAAGACGGAGCTGGCCGATCTATCAATCATGCACTGCTTTCCCCTCTAAACAGCCTTCAAATCAGCATGGGTCCTATTACAGTCCTGAAACACCAATAGCTTGACTGGTTTCTTTTGTAGTCAGAAGGGAGGGACTAGATCTTTCACCCTTATGCTCAAGTTCTTACTAGCGGTGAGCACATAGTTATTTTAGTAAGCGATTTTGTCATCTCGATTACTTAATATTTAATTTTAAATTAATTTGATTTCTTTTTTTTAAAAAAATGCCTAAATGTAAAAGTGGACTTACCACTGTAGAGATTCAGAAAGTTTTAGCTAATTTAGAAGACAATTCCAGTTTATGTATTTTTTTAAAATTTATATCACATATCCAAGAAGAGTATTTTAATTCTTGTTTTGTTTTAGTGTATCTGAAATGTGTCATTGAATTTTTGAAAAGAATTTGTATATTTCCTTATATATAGTTTGTGTTAAGAAAACTAATGAAATGAATAACAACATTCTTCTATAAATTTGAATATTTCGTAATAAAAAATAATTAAATCATTACAGTCCCACGTTAATTAAAATCGTTATTGTACATTATATATTTCCCAAATCTGTTCCTTTTGCTTCAGCTGGATAATTTTTATTATTTTGATTTGTTTACAATCGTACGCATAAAACTATACAAAAATCTGTAAAATCATTTTACTATTACACCATTTTACCTTTTTATATATAGTATTATAGTTAAATAGTAATTTTGCTTATAATACATACATATATTGCCTTTTTGTAGTAAATAAATAATTCTGTAACCTCAATTTATATTGTATAAAATTTCTAACCTAGAATAAAATTTATTTTGTTATTAATTGTATAATATTTCATATTTTAACATGTTGAACTTAAATAATATTTAATTATTTGGAAATAAATTTTTTATTTCTTTTATGTCTTCCCCTTTACTTTATTATGCAAATAATTATATGCATTAGTATTATTAAAAAATATACGTTACATATAAAAATTTTATTTTCAAAGTTTATTCAAAAAACTCTATAACTTTAACTGGTGATTTTTTTTATTGATTTTTACTTTATTTTTTTTCATACTAAAGAATATAATTACATATTTTTATAATGTATATTTTTTAACTAATATACTAATAGCTATGCATCTTTCAGATTTAAAAATACTTCAGTTCTACAATTTTATTAATTTTCATACCTACAAAACTATTTAAAAATATATTTGTAGAGAATTTAAAGCAATTTTTGCATTCAGTTTTTGATGAAAATTTGTGCATAATTACACAATGTATCGCTGCACAGAAGCGCATTTTTACTGTTATCTTACGTTATACTTCATAAAAAACAATTTTTAAAAAAAAAATTATATCGAAACATAAAAATCCCTTTTTTAATCGTGTATAAGCAACAAATTGAAGATATGGAACAAGAGTTTAATTTTTTTATGCAATGATTTATATTATCATCATTATTTTGTGCTATTTCTCTCAATGCTTTTAATAATATTAAAGTAGAAATTTCTAGGTGTAAAACAGCTTAAATTGTTAGGAAATAATTTCTTTTAAAAAAAAAATATATATATATATTTTTTGAATTTTCTTGAATTGAAATCATACGTAATTACTACATTGGATTCTCCAAGAAAACATGTTTCCCCCTAAGAAAGGGAGACTCTTTGCATTTAGGGACTTTCTAAGCCCCGAACTTTCCCTTGGTCAGCGGGAGAACAACAACTATATGGCTTCTTTTGTCCTGTTTCAAACTCTCAATCAGTGACAGAAAAGGGGGAAGTAAACATCACTGAAAGTGCCGTCTTCTAGGGCCTTTTCCTTACAAAACCCGCCGTCTCCAAAAGGTTAATGAACATTTCAACAAATTTGTATCTGCCGAATGTTGTTTGATTTTTAAATAGGAGGGAAAATAAACGCTGACAATATTTAGAAATAGATTTTCTTAATCAAAATGTTTTTTGTATATGTTAAATATTATCAAAATAATATTTTGGCCGCGGTAGACTAGTGATCAATTTCACGGACGGGTGGCTCGCCTGTTATGAGTTTGAGCCTAGTAACACTAAAGACCCACTGTGCAGAGGACGGTGAACTTTACATATGTCGAGTTTTAATCTTCCTACGGTTGGAAGTTAGGAGAGGATGAGTGAGAGAATACTAACGTCGCACTGATTAGCAACACGAGGGCTTTTGGTGACGGTCCGCGTAATTTTGAACCATGGTCAAGTGATGTGGACGACACCTGAGCTGGCACCCCCGCTCCTAAGTACAACACTAACGGGAAGTGAGGAGCGGGGTGGAAACTCAAGTGTCGTCGTTGTGAATTGAACATGGCTGAAAATTATGATGCTAGTGTCCAGTAGCCCTCGTGTAGCTTTCTAGTGCGACGTAAATGCAACATTTAGTCTCTTATAAAAAGAATATCTGAGACTGAATGGTTATGCAGGACCGATCCTAGTTTGTAGGCTTCCTGTGTGCAAGGACCTTATGTGCCGTTCTTCTAGAGAATTTTTTCATATTTTGATTAATTTGGTTAACGTTGTTACATCATCCACATGTATAAGAGTGAAAGTAAACATTAATAAAAAATTGCAAAAAGATACAAAAAAATCCACTCTTTCCACTACTTTAATTCTCAAAATTGTAAGGCTGTTGAAAACGTTTTATTTCTACAAGTGCTTATTGAATTTAAACATTCCTATATCTTAGGTAATATTAACCATATTATGTATTTTCTTTAAGCAACTTTCGGAAAAATCAATTTTAAAAGGCCTATGTTAAGCGTCGATGCATAGTGCCCAGCCAGTGCCTGCGATAGGTAAGAAAATTTTTTTCTATTGCGGTTTCGCAAGCTCTGCTGCAAATTTTGTAATCAAACGTAGGATGTGTCCAATGAGTAGACATTAATGGGCAATGGATCAACACATTGTGCACCAACATTCTAGTTTTCTTAAACTATACGATGCTATTGAGAAATCGGGATTTATTTTAAGTCTTCAATAACTTTTTGAAATTCAGCATATTTCTTCGACTTATAAGTTTTATTTTTATAAATATGCCATAAAATTTGCTTGATTGATAGAACTTAATGCGGTCTGGGCCTGTGTGCGATGCATATGCTAATTTTCTTTTCTTTGCTTCTTAAAGTAATTAGGAGAAAAATGAACTTAACGGCATCTGTGAGTGTGAACATTGCAGCGAAAATAAGGTTTCCCATATCTATTCGAATTTAATCTTCACTTTACATTCGAAGCTACTGAAAATTGTGGGTGAAAATTATAATAAAAGCTTCAAATATTCGTTGGAGGGAAGGGAGAGAATCGAACACAATACTAACGGTTTGAGCAATTACAAGTTTGCATACGTAATTAAAAGTTTTTAATACTGGGGGGAAACGTCTTCGCGTTCATTAACTCTACGTTTATATTTTTTTCCATTTTATAAATATGAAATTTTGATAAAGAATTTTACAATATTTCTTTATTTTTTCTGAAAAATGCATTGAAATTTGGGTAGCGGCTTAGCTATAAATAGATACATAAGCTAACTGTTTTTCCGGCATTACAAAACCGAAATATCCCAATATGATGTGGATATTTTTAATTAGTACGCCAATTGTATGTAAGGAGTAGATCAGGGGTTTCCAACCCATGGCACCGTGCCGCAGTGTGGCATGGCGGAGTTGTAATAGTGGCACGCGAAGACTTGTTGAGAAATTTGAAAAAAATAATAATAAATACAAAAAATATTTTACAATTTTATTGAAATGCGGTAATTCCCCCATTAAAATTTGAATCCTCATGTTTATGAATGAAAATTTCCTATTTTGAACACATGGAAACAAATATCTCTCAAAACTAGCTCATATGCATAAAAAACAACTTAATTTTGTTAGCATCTTCAAGAGCCAGTGGCGCACACAAGGAGGGTTTCTTAGGGATCTCCGGTCCCTTCTTAAAGCCCTTAAGCTTTTTTCGATTGATGATGATTCATATGTATATATCGTAATTAACAAATTATTTTATTAATTAATGCTAATTATTTATTCAATAATTTTTAAATACTGTTTTGTTAATAAAAACGACAAATTCAGAAGATTCCATTGGTATTGTCTTGAGGTATGATAAGAGTTGAGAGCCTTTAGACCATGAACCCCCCACCTCCCACACTTAAAAATTTTTGTGTGTCCTTCAGTCAAGAGCTTTTCCTGAAATATATGATTGAGAGGAAAGTAGTTTCAAAGGTCACATTAAATAAGTACTGACGGTTTAATAGTTATTTAGAATAAAATGATTAAATTACTTTATTTTATTTTATGCCTAACTGAAATTGAGAAAAGTTTTTTAACAATGGAACCTAAGAAGTAGTTTTGTCTTTTATATTATATTATTTTTAAATTACCACTAATAGACTTGCATTAAAAAATGGGATATTTGCGTGAAAATCTCATAATAAGCTAATAAGTAGCAATTTATTCGCCTGTTTAAATGTTGTATTTGGAAAAATTGCAAGTGGCAAGCATAATTTTTTTTTTTCGGATGGTGACACTTTTCCCAAAAACTTGGCCACCCCGGATGTAGAGCTTAAAAGTATAACGGCAGAATAGACAACCCTTTGCAGTGGCACACATAAGGGACTCTTGGAGTGTCCGGACCTCCCAGAAAAGCCCTTGATTTTTTTTTGATTGATTATAATTCTATGTATATATTACGTAAAAATTAATTAAGTATTTGTTTTCTACAGTTAATATTATTAATAACGGCTAATTATTCATTTATTAATTGATTTTTTACTTTTTTTTGTTTTCGAATCGACAAAATTAACAGAATACTAGCTTTCATGGCCCAGCGTTTCACGGGCTTTTACCGAGGGTATAACTTAAACCCCATGTTAATTTCCTCCTTTCTTTCTGATGATATCACTTTTGTGTGGGTGTGACGCGAACGATGTGAGTGCATTGCCCGTGAGTGCGTATCATGGCTTTCTCGTTTAACATTTTCCCTTCTCTTAAAAAATCAGTACTTCCAATACTATTTTTTCTAAATTACTTTGACTTTTTTGTGTCTTTTCTCTCTTCTTAACCTGGCGTTGCACGGGCTTTTCCCGAGTGAATAACTTCATCCCCATGGGAATTTCCTGTTTCCTTCAGGACGATAGCACTTATGGGCGCGATGTGTGTCATTTTTTTAACTATGTCATTAAAACTCCCTTTTTCGAAATTTGTTCTTGCGTTGGTGTGGTATTTAGGAGAGATTTGGAAAAGCTCATGTGTCGGCCTCGTCACTTGACCATGGTTGAAAATTTCGAGGTCCAACGATGAAAACCCTCGTATAGGCAAACAGTGTGAATTTAAAAATCACTAACTCACTTTTCAATTTTTTAGTCCCCGGAAACGAAAATGTAGCCTTTTTAAAAATAGTTGTATGCTGAAAAAAGGCAGAAAAGAAGAAATTTTTCAAATTAAAAAATTTCACTACTATTTTAAAGCTTGAAGTATAATTGTGAGGATTTTAAGAAATATTCGACACACGGGGAAAAAAATTCATGCAATTATTTTTTATAACAAAATAAATTATTAAATGATTGTTTTAAGTGTTTTATTAAAATTTGTTCAAAACAATTTTTAAATTTTTATTTTTTAAATCACTGATTCTAAAAGTTTAAAAATGATTTTTATTTAAACGTAAAAAGATATTGATTCAATTTAGAAAAAATCATAAAAAATGCAAAATATCATTGTTTTGTATTAAAAAAAAAACGTTTTTTTTTAAAATTCTTAAAAAAATATATATATAGTTTCCGGTATTTTTTTTTAATCGCTGATTCTAAATGATCAATGAACTTTTTAAAAATTATTTTCTTTTAAATTCATTGATGTTTATAAAATACAAAACTATAACTTATTAATTATTTTACATTAAAATTGATTAAAAATGTTCATTAAGCAATTAATTGCAACACACCGTTTGCTTAAATAATGGCAGAACTGAAAATTGACGTGGGAAAAATAAGCAGAAATAAAAAAAAAAAAAAAACAAATTCCCCGGATTCAAACAGAGATTTTCTTGTTATGAATCAATGAAAAAAAATTCCTTAAATGAACAATAATCAGAAAAGAGCCTTTTTAAAGGCTGAAATATGTGAGAAGTGCATTAAAATAATAGAGGAGTATATTAAAATACGTATTTATAAGTAAAATTAATTTACCTGGGAAAAGTAGTCTGAAATGAAAAAAATCCGAGTTCCCTGGATTCGAACATAAGAGCTAAATGATGTGAAGTGGTTATCATGACCACTCAACCATGGATACCAGCTGCTGGAGGTGAAAATAGACATTACTATGAATGGAAGTTTGAAATTGAAAGTACTTTTTTATTGAGAGGATCCAATGATATTCACATAACGATTGAAAAATTTCGATTGACGATTACTTTTAAATGTATTGCAAAACAATTATTGACTTTTGATATAATTATAAAACGCAATTAATAATGAAGAATATATAATATATATATGAACATAAACACTTATTTTTTTTTCTAAGGAAGTTATGGTTCTTTAATTGATTAATTCCACAGAAAAAAAAAATTCCAAATAGGCAATTTTGCGTTTTTATTAAGAAATTATGTGTCAAAATAGATTTATACATTAAACATTATTTTAAAGTAAACTATAAGTTTTATGAAAGAGAACAAAAATTTTGATACTGATAAATATTTTAAATGAGTCTCAGAAATGTATTAAATATATTTTGTCATCGTAATTTGACATCTATAATGATTTAATTTTTAAAATTATCTTAAGAAAAAATGACGAAAATTGAAGCAAAAATAAGATTTTCTCTGGCATTTTTTTTTTTTACTCGCCAAATTTACTGATTTCCCCATGTTCAAGTTAGAACTTTTTAGTGTTACCCTTGAGTTAGATGTGGTATACGGTCAAACAGTTAGAAGGACTTTGGCGCAAAACTATTTTTCTACGCCAAGGTTTGGCTAACTGTAAAATCGCGTATTTTTTACTAATTTTTATTTTATTTTTAGGGCATATCTTATAGGCAATTATCTATCTTATAGGATTTTATAGGCAATCTTAATAAATTTATAAAAACGCAAACATTATTATTTTCTGTTCACTAGAAAAAGAACTACAAATGTTTTAGTAAAAGCAGATGCTATTACTTTAAGCAAGATGTCATACATTAAAACGTGTTTTCTCGCAATTCTGGTCCCATGCAGTCATTTTCGGCTGCAGCTGGAAATCGTGCTCTGGTCGCAAATTGCGTTTAGTTTTGAATTAAAAGCTTTTAAGGCGCTTGTGTTTTTTAGTAAAAATTTCATGCTTTCTTTTTCCGGGAAATCTTATTTTCCTTATTTAAATATTACTGTCATGCAGCTCACATCCACACATTTCCAGCGAGTGAACAAGAGAAAAATAAAATTATTCCTGTGTAGGAGATTAAAGATACGAAGTAACGAAACGGGATCTACTTTTTTATTCAGTAGAAAGAGCAATAAAACACAAAAATGGGCCAAAGAGTTAAAATCTGAAATTTTAATTCAGTAAGCCGACTCTTTAAACTCCCTTGGTGAGACACTTTCATCCCTCAAATTATCTCTGATTCGTGAGCGTAACAGATCTGCACACAGTTCTCTTCACTTTAGTCCCGATTTATTGGTACTTGAAAACAATAGACCGGCGAGTCTAAATCATTATTTGGATTGTTCCCTGTCACATTGACACTGAGAATATGTCTTTATCACAAAAGACCGACATTCCTCTTAATTCAAGTCGTCGGTGGACCCCATGTGCGATGGGGACACCAAAACGAAGACTATTCACAGGAGTGCTCCTTATTTTGATCACTTTAACTAAAGGTGTCTGGATGACCGAGACAAAAGTTCATTTCAGACGTTAGCATCCTATAACCTCTAGCCAGAAAATAACAGATTTACAGATAAATAGAATAGATTGCATTGTCTCGATGAGTTATTCACAAGAGGTATTGATTATCAGTTGCCACAACATAATGTAGACGAAGTTTTTCTGGCCTTAAGTAACATTTCCTTCTTCTTGGAAACCATTTTTAAATCTTAGAATGGTACCTCATGCCTCTCCAAAGGAATCTGCAAGAAATCTTTGAATTTAACCATGTCCAAGGCTTTCTAAAATTCGCACAGAAAACGTTTCCTTAAGTAACAATGTTGAAGCCTTTTCCAATCGGCTTTGCTTAAGAACAAAACCTGGCCTTGTTTATACTGGTGTGCCATTTTCCCTTTCAAAAAAGTAGACGAAACTTATTTTCGGAAAACCGTATATACATATACCATTAGTGATATAATTGAAGGCTTTTAGTATCAAAAATAAATGATTTTTAAGGGCCCTTTTATAGCATTGTATGAAACAATTGTAATATTTTGTATATGATCTTTTGTTTCCTAATGTTATGGATGGGAATGAACAAAGTTTTGTTTTACATTTTTGACGTTTCATATTAATATTCAGAAAATCTAAAATTTTTGTAAAATATTCTGAATACAATATTTTAAAACCTATGAAATCTTATACATTTTATTTAAATGAATTAAATACCGATAGTTCAAAAATGAATAATCATGTTCACTTTTTCTGGGGCTCTCCGGCACTGACCATCAAGCAAGCCGAACCTTTAATAATTCCTCTCATGTGGAAGACGTAACTATAAAAGATTGCAACACAACTATAATCATGGGAACTCAGTTGAAAGTAATTTCTAACTTGTAGACAATTCTTTTCGTTGTTTGTTCAGTGTTATGTGAATTGTTACTTGAAAATAAACTTCAATTTCCATGACAAATTTTACATTACATCTTAGAAAACTTACACTGGAAGCAATTCCTTCTTAGAGATATTTTATTCTTAATAACAAAATGATTCATAATAGGTTAGTTTCCTTTTTCAAAACTTCGCAATTTACTCCTATCGACAATAAAATGATGTAATCTCCCTCTCTTCCTCTGCTCTATCTCGAGGAACCTTTTGTTGCTTTAAGCCAGGGGTATCAAACTTAAAGGCTTACAGAGGCTAAACAAACAAGGTTTAACTTCAGGTGCCCGAAAAATTTAAATATTCACTGAAATTTAGGTTTATTTCCAATAATACATTATAATAAACAAGCAAAAGCGCAAGAAAGATTAAATGTTTACGTCCGAAAACTTAAAATCTCTTCTTTCCAACTATTTCTCTTGTTTTGGGAGAAATTTTTAAAAATATTATAATATATTGGCCTCGATATATTGGTCGGGCCACAAAGAATTTCGTTGCAGGCTGCGAGTTTGATACCTCTACTCTAAACCCTCTGGTTGATGAGTTCGATCCTCCCGAATAAATAAATAAACAGCCTGGGATTCCACAACGGTGTTTTGTAGTATAGCGTTATGTTTTTTCCTTACTTTTAACGTCAGTAAGTACTCAAGCACATACGAACTGTATTGCATAAATTAGAAAATTTTAATATGGATTAAGGAAACAAAGTGGTGCGTTTAAGCGCAAACAACGCTATGAAAGAGAATATAGTAAACAAGAATTACCCAGAATTGATAATTTTCTTACTCAGACATCTGCGAATAATTATATCCCAAGTATTTCTATTAATAGTGATTCGGATAATGTAGTCACTACAGTGTAGCTTGAGAAGCCTACAGAAGGACATTCAATAGTTATTGCAAGATAAGATACCGCCGTTGACGACGCAAACTTCTAGAAACGACTTCGAATAATTTAAGTGCAAAGCAAGTGAAACTCACAGAAGACATGGCATAGATACGCATTTGTAAGAAAAAAAACCAAAACTAAGTTAAAAAACATTTTGATAAATAAGCATCCGATCACAATTATTTAGAACCGGAAGAAAAAATATTTAAAATCACCATCTTCATTAAGGTACTAGACACAATATTAGCCCAATTAAATGCACGTTTTATTTGTTTGAGTGCAGTCTGTGAAATATTCAATTTTTTAAGACCATCATTTTTCATGAATGTAGATGAAACAACTTTGTTACAAAAGCGTAACAAATTACAAAATAAATATTCTGAAATAATATGCCCACGCTTTTCCCTCAATTTCTTAAAATTTAACACCTTGCTCTCCCTAAATTAACCAAGGCATGGGTTGTTCACCAATTATTGAAAGAAATAATGAGGAAATATGGGGTTCTAGAATGCGACCTAAAACAAGTATTTACAGCACAACGTTATTAATCTTCCAATTCCTGTTACTTTTGTAACCATACAAGGATTATTTAGCAAATGAAAAAACAAAGAAGCGGTCTGGATCAAGCTCGACTCCGCATTTATCTTTAACAGCAATTGAAAACAAAGTCGCATGCAGCTTGGATTTCACTGTGTTATGGAAAAATTTGTGAAAACTAAAGTTAGGAAAAGATTGTAATCCAAATTGTTAATATATATATATATATAGGTAAAACCAACTTTCTTATAATAATCCTTTTGATCTTTATGAACATAGTTTTATTTAATAATTACCTTTATTATTTGTAATCTTATTGTTTAAATTTAATTACAAATTACTTCACTTGTCTTCCGGTTCCGACAGTTCCTAAACTCTTCACAGCTGCTCCGGTAAAGGTATGTCGTGTCAAATCAAATCTGGGCAATCACTAAAACTCACAGAAGAAAACTCATATACATACACGCAAGAGCCAAAACATTATGACCACCCCTACATTTTGCAATAAACTTACCTGGATGACGTGGAAGACGCGTGATTAGGTGGCAGTGGTATTTCACTGCTGTTGGAAAGTCTGAAGAATCATTCTTTCGCTTATTTCTCTGTGTGATGGGAAAGGCTGTGGATCTAAGCGACTTTGATAGAGGGCAGATTGTAATGGCTCGAAGGCTCGTAACAAGTATTTACGAAACTGCACGACTCGTGGGTTGTTCGCGATCTACAGTTGTTAGTACTTATGCAAAGTGGATGAATGACGGTAAAACCAGGAATTGACGACATGGTGTTGGACATCCACACGCTATTAAAGAAAAGGTCGTCGGAGAGTGTCTCGCATGGTGAAGCAAAACCGGAGCCAGACAGTGGCTCAGTTAACAGCCCAATACAATGCAGGGCCAAGTAGAACAGTATGGGAGCACACTGTTCAGCGGACACTGTTATATATAGGGCTATGCAGCAAACGTCCCACTCGTGTGCCTTTGCTGATCAAGCTTCATTGCCAACTGCGCCTGCACTGGGCACAGGAACATCGCGTCTTGTCCATTTGATCAGTCGGAGAGAGTTGCCGGGTCATATGAATCACGTTTTGTCATTCATTACGCCGATTGCCGGGTCAGGATACACCACCGTCTTCCATGCGAACAGTTGCTCCCTCAATGTACATGAAGACATACACAGGACAGTGGTGGCGGTATTATGCTTCGGGGGACGTTCTCTTGGGCATCTCTAAGACCCGTGGTTGTGTTACAGCAGACCATGAATGCTACATGGTATCTGAACATCATTGCGGAAGAGTTGCACCCTTACATGACCTCTGTTTTTCCAGATGGAAATGGAATGTTCCAACAGGGGAACGCCCCGTCTCATAAGGCTAAAATTGTGTTGGGGTGGTTCCAGGAACATGATGCTTAATTCCAGTTAATGTAATGGCCACCTAACTCACTGGATCTCAATCCGATAGAACACATTTGGGATGACATGGGACGGCCGCTCAGAGTTCAAAGACCACCAATTCACAATATCTCGGATTTGCGTGGCCGTTTCTTAAACATCTGGTACAATCTGTCTCCGGCCATCTACCAAGGACTTGTGGCATCCATGCCAAGGCGGATTGAAGTTGTGTTACGCGCCAAAGGTGGGCCAACTCGTTATTGACAGGTGGTCATAATGTTTTGGCTTTTGAGTGTACATGCAGATAGTACGTAGATTTGCTTTTCCAATGTTCTTCAGAGTACGATAAAGAGCTGATGCTAAAGTAGCTTTGTATATTTACAATATTCATATGTTTTTACTTGATAAAATCCAGCCATGATAGGGCATCCCCCTTTTTTAGCATCAGGGCCTTTGGGTACCTAGCTATGCAAATGAATATAGTTAAGAAATAACTCTATATTTTGATTTATAATGTTTAATTCATATTTTCTTATGTTAAAGTCAGTTTATTAATAAGCATCTATTTCTCTAGGAAATTTCTTCATGATACAAACTTTCTACTCAAGATAGCGATTACATTTTCTGGAAATACATTGGTGTCATATCTTTAAACGGTAAGAAACCTGAGTCTCTTAAATACAAAATTGTATTACATTTGTTACATAATTTCTTGAATCACTTAGAACAGTGGTTTTTTAACTGTGTTCCAAGGAATCTTGGGGTTCCATGAGTCACAATGAATTTTAGAAAGGAAACTTTTAATTGTGTAAAGCAAAATGGATACACGTTCTGAATGAAGTTTTTGTATAACCACAAGTATTTAAAGCTCATTAATGTCATGATCGAACTGAATATTTTTTTACTCATATTAATTTGCAATACTTTTCAAGCTTTTATTTTATAATATATATATATATATATTAAAACGTTTTATTTGATATTACATACCAGAATATGAACATTTTATTGTTTACCATCCCCGGTTCCACTAGATAATTTTTATACTCGTTAGTACAATGTCTTGCAAGACTAAATAGTTTTATAAAGGAAAATGCACCTCTTTTTTCCTTATGGAAAAAACACCTACAATAAAGGAAATGAAAAACTTATCAACATATTCGATGTTACAAATCTAAATTAAAGCAAGAACAGTTCCGAAATTTTGCAAATGTGGTTGCAAATTCATGCAAAGCACGCAGTATTTCTCCCACAGTTATAAATATTTTAATGCCATTGAGAACAATGTATATAAGTGAAAAATATTTCTCAACAAGTGCCTATGAAAACTAAGTATAAAAACAATTGAAAATCAAAATATGTAATTTGATTGCAATTACAGGGGAGGCCAAAACTGTGGAAGCTTTTTAAAATTGTTATGTTTTTTTAAGTTTGTATGCCTATAGAAAATGTTACATGATGCCAAGTCTTTTATATCATGATAAAGAGAATTTAATACAAAAATAAAATTCAAATATTTACAACGCAAGAAAAGTTATTCTGCTACAACTATTGACATACATTAGACACTGATTATACCAGTGAGATTTCGATGCTTAGTATTATAGCTTTTATTTTTTATTACAGCTTCACATGGATGTTTCATTCAGCTAAAAATAGTTTGAAACTCTTCCTTCGTTATTACATGATATCAGGAAACAATTATATTTTCAAATATTTAATTTTTATTTCATGGGTACGTCATTCGAACCAGAGTTTTCAAACGTTGCAGCCAGTTTTCAATAGAATTGAGGATAGGACTGTTTCCTGGTCAAAAGACCACCAATTAATGATCTTAGAATGATGCCAATTTTTAGATTACTTTACTGTGTTGTAAGAAGAAAATCTTGCTGAAAAAAATGAAGTATAGTTAGTAAATAGATCTATGATGGATGGTAGAAGTTAGTGATATATAATGGTGTCAATGTATTTTCTGACTTTCAGAGTCCCATCGATGATATGAAGGCAACCAATACCATCTGCTGAGATGCATGATCAAATTTAAAACTGTGTGGGTACTTCATAGTAGCATGGATGCAGTCAGGATGTTGCATTTCTCCTATTCTACTTCTTACACATTTTCGTCCATTTCTACCAAATGACGATACCTTAATTTCGTCCCTCCATTTAACGTGACACCAGTCATTTGTCCAATTAATGTGTTTCTCTGACCCCTGAAGACTTTTTTAGAACTGCTGTAAATTGAGGTAAGGCTTTCTTTCGTGGAATTCTACTTTTTAATCTAACATTTGCTAATCTGCTTCAGATTATTTTTGAACTGAAGAAACACCAGCATCATTTAGATGACCGTTGCAGACATTTTTTTTTTGTCTTGGATACATGGTATTTTTGTACATCTGTCATCAACAGATGTGGTTCAGCTT
>BMAO01023917.1:0-33157 GCA_019973975.1 Trichonephila clavata | reverse complement strand
ATTTATTGCAATAATTTGAAGGAGAAAAAAAATTTCATATTTAATTATGAGAATTACAAAAACTACAAAATTATCTTTTATAATATGTTTTTATGTTTTCGATTTGTTACAGAAAATCTCTATCACTACACCAATTGGGCTGCAAAATAATTTTACTATGCCATGAAATTCAATGAAATTTATTTCATTATAAAAATCTATGGCTTTTCTCTCAAAGTATCAAAATCCAGTAGAATAGTGGAAGGGAATTTTTTTTATAATACACATATATATATATATATAATTCATATATAATTTTTTAATATAATTTTCAAAAAGATGCATGTTGGGAAATTGGTATTATATTGGTTAGATATTAATATGAAGTTAATTCATTTTTTATTCATATATAATTTTAATATCCACATGCAATAACAAAAAATATTCAAATATTACCTTGATTCTGTTTCTTTTCATTTTTAATTTCCTCCAAAATCTTACACTATTAAAATTCGAAGGTAAACAAACGTATCTTATACTATGTATGTGGCCTATCTTCTCACGAAACAGCACCACGCAGAAAGTCGCGGAAGGTACCAAAAGATCGGGAATTTTCCGGGGAAGCCGTATTGCCTAATTATATTCCGATATTGTAATTAGTTAAAAAAGATATTAATTAAAAACCTTAAAACGCCTAATTGTTTTACTCCTGCCGGTTGTTTACTTAGCGGAACTTCCCTTCCGTTTCGGCCGAGCGGTGATCCGACGTTTTCCACCATATTAAAATTGTCATCCAATTTTCGGTGTCGAAATCAGAAAAAAAATAATTACAGAATCGGAAAGATCATCTATTTCGCCACGATACGGTATAATTTTTTTGTAAAATAACGATATTTTCTATTTTTTTTCGAATTTTTTAAAATAGTGTTAAAACTGATGCGTTTTAATGAAAATTATTTCTAAATCGTTGGGTATGAATTACTTTTCGTGTTATTAAATCGATATTCTACACTAATTAACTTCAAGCCTTTTTCTTTAGATCCATTCATTTAAAAAATAAAATTCCCAAAACTTTTTTTTAAAGAATTTTTAAAAAGTAGTCTCAATTTTTACTTCCCATTGAATAACTTTTTCAATGATTGAATTCACTTGCTGCATCCCCACTGATCTGAAATTTACTTCATTTTCAGTGCTGCCATTATGTAAGCAAATGGTATGTCACAATTAATTACTAAATGAGCAATTTTAATCAATTTTATTAGAAAATAATTAATAAGTTAGTGTTTTATAATATACTTTTTTTCGCAGATACGTGTTTAAATAATTTAATTAACACAGAGTGGAATGAAAACCTATAAAATTAAAATTTAAAAAAATTAAATGTTTTTATCAAATAGTATTCTTTTTTTTTTAATGTTTTTTTCAGTGAATGTTAGCATATAACTAGGTTTTCCCCCAAAAGTGGATTTTTAACACTTACATGTGTTTAATCAAACACCCAAACGTTTCAAGAATTATCTGTAGAATTTTTTTTATTAGTATTTATTGATAATGGATTTAAATTAATATATTTTTTTTAAATCAAAGGAATGTTTCTATTTTTTTATTATTAAATTAATTATTTGTTAATAAAAAGTATATCGCCTATTATTTAGGATAAAAATACGTTCTAGAGACATTTTTAAGCTAACAGTAAATAACGATTGATTGATTAATGAAAACCTGAAAATTATTTTATTATTTTAGATTCCTAAAAACTATCTATTATAAAATAAATGATTTTTTTTAAAATCAAGCATCAGAATAGTTTTGAGTTTTTATGAACATTATTTCTAAATCGTTTCGTATGAATTTATTTTCGTGTTATTAAATCGATATTCTACACTAAATAACTTCAAGCCTTTCTCATTTAGATCCATTCATTTAAAAAATAAAATGACCAAAACTTTTTTTCTGCGATTTTTTAAATATTAGACCAAATTTTTACTCAACGTTAAGTAACTTCGTTATTTATTAAAATTATCGCACGAAACTTTTTTTTCGTGTGTAAAAAAATATCATCTGTAATCTGTACGAAGATTGAAAAAATTGCTTTAAAATTACGGATTTAAAATTTTTTTTTTGTGATTTTCGTAAAGTACCGTTTTTGCGATCATGAAAAGTTTAAAAAACCACTGGGAAGATTTTTTGAGTATTTTGCGCACGCGCGGTAGAATTAGTGAAGGTCAATGTTACGTTTCAGTTTTTGAACGAATTATAATAAAACACTTAAATTAATCATTTAATAATTTCTTCATTGAAAAAAGATAATTTCATGAAACTTTTTTCCCGTGTGTCGAACATTTCAAAAAATCCTCTGATTTTTTCTTCAAGATTTAAAATAGTACTGAAATTTTGTAATTTGAAAAATTTCAACTTTTCTGTCTTTTTTCAACATACAATTATTTTTAAGAAATCTACGTTTTCATTTCGGGGGGCTAAAAAATTGCAACGAAAGAATTCAAAAGTGAGTGAGTGATTTTTAAAGTCGCACTGTTCACCTACTCGAGGGTTTTTGGCGACGGACATTGAATTTTCAACCATGGTCAAGTGACGAGGACGACACCTGAACTTTCACCCTTCTCTCCTAATTACCACACCAACACAAGAACAAATTTCGAAAAAGGGAGTTTTAATGACATAGTTAAAGAAATTACTGACAACGCGCGCATACACACACATAAGTGCTATCGACATGAGGGAAAAAGGAAATTCCCCTGGGGATTATATATATATAAGTTATTCACTCGGTAAAAGCCCGTGCAACGCCGGGCCTGGGGAGAGGAAAGAAACAAAGAAGTCAAAGTTATTTCGAAAAATATTATAGTTATAGTTTTGTATTCTATAAATATCGATGAATTTAAAAGAAAATGATATTTAAAGGTTCATTGATATTTATAATCAGTGATTAAAAAAATAAAATGCCAAAAACTATCTTTTTTTTTTTTAGAATTTAAAAAAAAAAAACTTTTTTTTAGAAAACAAAGATATTTTGCATATTTTATGATTTTTTCTAAAATGAATCAACATCGTTACTCTTAAATAAAAATGATTTTTAAAACTTTTAGAATCAGTGATTTTAAAAAAAAAGCCAAAAACTTTTTTGAACAAATTTTAATAAAACACTCAAAATACTTAAATCAATCATTTAATAATTTCTTCTTTTATAAAGGTAATTGCATGAAACTTTTTTCCCCCGAGTCGAATATTTCAAAAAATCCTCACAATTTTACTCCAAGAATTAAAGAAGTAGTGAAATTTTGTAATTTGAAAAATTTATACTTTGTCTTTTTTTCAGCATACAACTATTTTTAAAAAGGCTACATTTTCGTTTCCGGGGGGAAAAAATTGCAACGAAAGAATTGGAAAGTAAGTGGGTGATTTTTAAAGTCGCCCTGTTTGCCTATTCGAGGGTTTTTGGTGACGGACGTCGAAATTTTCAACCATGCTCAAGTGACGAGGACGACACCTGAGCTTTCACCCATCTTTAATAATTACCACACCAATGCAAGAACAAATTTCGAAAAAGGGAGTTTTTATGACATAGTTAAAGAAATCACTCACATCGCGCGCATACACACACATACACAAGTGCTATCGGCCTGAGGGAAACACGAAATTTCCAAGGGGATGAGGTTATTCACTCGGTAAAAGCCCGTGCAACGCCGGGCTAAGCGGAGAGGAAAGAAATAAAGATATCAAAGTAATTTTGAAAAATAATATTGTAAGTGCTGAATTTGTGAAGATTGAGTGAATATTAACGTCCCACTGTTCAGATACACGGGGCCTTTTGGGGACGGTCAGCGTAATTTTGAACCATGGTCAAGTGACACGGATGACACCTGAGCTGGCACCCCTCTCCTAACTACCACACCAACGGGAGGACGTTTGTGCTCTCGACAGATTTGAAGTGCATCTTTCCCCTACACGGCGGGTCTTCAGTGGTACTAGAATCGAGAATTTGTGAAGCGAAGGGAAAATGTTAAGCAACAAAGCCATGACACGCACTCACGGGTCACGCACTCACATCGTACGCGTGAAACCCACACCAAAGTGTTGGCGTTAGAATAAAAGGAGGAAATTAACATGAGGATTAAGTTATACCCACGGTAACAGCCCGTGCATCGCCGGGCCATGAAAGCTAGTAGAAATAAAAATGGCGCCACACAAACCACGGAAAAGTACACCCCAACAGGATACCTCGGATGAAGAAATGATAGAGTAATAATCAGGAGGAATTGGTTCTACCGAAATATTACCATATTGTGATACTCCGTATTCTCACATTATTACACCTACTCGATATAAAACTGGCACAAAGTAATTGTTCTCTCTTTTACAATTTACATTACCAGCAAATGGCTGAATTTTTTATTTAATATAGATTTTTACTTTTGAATTTTTCTGCTTTAACCTTTTTTGACTTTGTGGCAGGGTTCGTCCCCCACCAAAATATATGTTCCTTTATTTTTTTAATATTTTAATTTTACTTTGTACTCTTGAAACAGTGTTCTTGTCGGCATTTTTAGATATTTTAAAACGTTTTGAATATTTTAACGAACGTTTGGCGCAGTATAGCCGGCCTCGGCTCTTGTGCCAATAAACCCTACAATCACTCACTCACTCACCCTGCAGTTACTAAATCCTCTACATTAACTCAGGCACAACTCTTACCATCTTCTGTTGCAGTTACACCGTCATCAGATCCTCAGCCACCTATTCCTGTGTTTACTCCCCTCAAGGGGCTCACCTTCTTTAGGTGAGTACGGGTGTCACAATCCCGAGGTGCCCTAGTGATCTTTTTCTTTTCCCAAGGGGTTTACTGGCATTTTGGTAAACACGGGTGTCACGACCCCGGGGTACCCTAGTGATCCTTCTCTATTTTCGACCGCCTTGTCATTCAATTCATTCTTTCCTTTCCCGTCTAGACTACAGACCAATTACTTCGAATTGTACATAGATACAATTAAGTTTTTTTTTATAAGAAATCTTAATTTGTTATAAATAACATATTTTTTGGATTACATTTTGTATTGCATTAAATTTGTTTTTTCTTCTTCAGTTCCTTTAATTTTTTTGATTATGTAGGGAATTTTCATTTATACTTAATTTTTTACGTATTGTTTCACTTTTTGTATGTTTTTGACTAACGCCGTTGGTTTTCTGACCCGCATGTTTGCCGTGTGCGGCGTCCCGTAAGGAGGAAAATGGTGCCCTGGGGATACCTTTGCGTTCCCTTTGACCCACGCTTCACTGTAGACGGGAGGCAGGAGTGATCCCGCTCCTGTCAATCGGCTGGTGACAAGTCTCTTCGGAGACATTACTGTAGGATTAGTGCTGCAGATAAGGGGTGGCGGGTTTACCCGTTGGATCCTCGCCCTGATGCTGTAGCACTATATTCTGTGTGTTCTCCAGGTAAGCGCTGTGCCTGACTGTTGTCAGTTGACCGGCACACTACCTCCCTTGTTGGACTCCGTGGTGGGTGGAGGCATGCCAGGACGAAGTTTTATTTCACGATTATGGATCTAATGCAGAATGGCCCAGGTAAAGGCCTTATTTTACTCAATCTTAACCTTGATCAAGTTGCTACACAAGTAAGATTTTTAATAATATCCTTGGAAAACGATGAAATGTCCAAAAAGTCACCATTTGCCATAAGGCACTTATTGGAATAGGTGGCGAACCCCTAAATCAGTGAAACGTTTGCGATCCGGTGATTTATTAATTGAAACATGTTCTGCTTTACAAACGAAGCCATTTTTACTTGCCAAATCTTTTCTCGACTCTACCGTAAGAATAAGTCCTCACAAATTTCTAAATACTTCTTGCGGTGTCATTTCTGAACCTGACTTGTTGAACACTCCTGATACAGAAATCCTTGATGGATTTTCTGATCAGGGCGTGATTCAGGTCAGGAGAATTACAATAAAAAAAGGTGCTACAATTATCCCTACAAAACATATAATTTTAACTTTCAGCAACCCCTCTACCCAAAACTATTAAAGCTGGTTATTTGAATTGTAAAATCCGTCCATATATTCCGAATCCTCTGCGCTGTTTTAAGTGCCAGAGGTTCGGTCACTCTCAAACTTCTTGCCGTGGACAATTAACGTGCTCTAGATGTGCATCTGTTGGACATGCTTCCTCAGATTGCAATCTAGAGCCGAAATGTATGAACTGCTCACAGCCCCATTCACTGGATTCTGAATTATGCCCTAAATGGAAAATAGAGAAACAGATACAGGAAATCAAAACAAATAAAATATTTCATATCCATTAGCACGTAAATAAATAGTCCCACAGTTACCTCAAGCTTATGCTCAAGTTGCCAAACCCTCTACTATAAATAATTCTACACAAACCGATGAAAATATAACAAAAATAAAATGTCCACTTTTAAATTTACTTAAACCAATTTCATCCCTCCCAAAACCAGATATATCAACATCCACTCCTACTGTTTCCACATCTTTAACCCAAGCACACCTCTTGCCCTCAATCTCTTCAATAGCCACTACAGTGTCAGAGCCTCAGCCACCAATTCCTATTTCTGCTGCAATACTTTCAACCACCAACCCTATAGAAACTTCATCAAATATATCCGCTTCCTCATCCAACTGTACTCAACCCCCTTCTGCATCTTTGTACAATATTCAAAAAGGAAGAATACAAAATCCCAAGCAAGGAAAAAGCTACTACAAAAAATGAACGAAACAGCAATACATATAAAAATGGCGCCGCACATACCAATAAAGAGTTCTGCCGTACAGACTTCTGAAGATGAAGAAGAGGACATGCTTATATATGATGTCGAAGCAAAAGAGGCAGAAGTAATGGGAAAAAAATATTTAACTCCGACCAAGCACCGGAAGGGACGTGATTGAAACATACTTATCGGACTTGGTGGGGGTAATCCCCACCAAAAACTTGTTATTAGCAATTTTTTCTTCAATATAAAATATTTTCTTTTTCTGAACTGTTTTAACCTTATCTGACTTGGTGGGGTGTGCCCCACCAAAATCTGATTGTTGTTTATTTGTGTGAACTTTTAACTGTATTTGAGTATTTTAAATGGATTTTTAATATTTTAACGATTGATTGGCGCAGCTTAGCCGAAATCGGCTCTTGCGCCATTAAACCCTACATTCACTCACTCTGTGACAATACGCCCACTTTTGCTTCCTTCCTTTATAACATTTTACTAGGTATTCAATAAGTAAGATTTCCTGCAAATTTAATTTACCGCATGATAACCAAGAATCTATCGTTATCGATTTTTCTGCTCGGCACTTGTTACACCTCCAAATGCTTCCATTTGATTTTTATTGCTTAATTAAGCTGCATGGTTCCTTGCATTTTAGACAATTAAATTTATCTTTCAACAAGTCACTCTCCATTAAAAAAATTTCGAAAAAACATCTTGTTCCCTTGTTACCTTAAATCATGCATGTGTATAGAAAGCTTAAATGCGCTTGCATCGCTATAAAAAATTGAAATTTTTGTAAAAATAACATTACACAATACAGATGTGCATGGATCACAAATTAATATTAATGCAAGTATGAACGATATTAAAAATTCACACATCACATTTTTTATAACAAATTCAATAACTTTTTTTCTTTATATGAAGTGCCTATAACATGTTGATCTACTTTATTTCAAAAGTTTTCTTTGTTCATCTCATAATAGAGTGAGTTTTTATGAAAGTTTTTGATTAATAATAAATATTTTTCCATTGAAAATGAATTTTATTCTTACAACACAGATGGAAAAAATATAATACAATATATATATGAAAAGTCGCATAAATTTCCATTCACAATTAAATTAAAAATGTGTCATATAAACAAAACAAATATTTCTGTACATTCAAATGTGAAATATTATTTTAAGTAGAATTATATATAAATGCTCGAAAATTAATTGTTTATATTTTTTGGTTTAAATAAAAAAAAAATTAAAAGAACAAAAAAAAATTTGGGGTAAACTTTGTAATTTATGGCATAAAAAACAAAATCCTACATCAACCATATAAATTCATTCACTGTAACGAAAGCCCGAGGCCATAACCCCTGGGTGCTGCACTATTTTAATTATTACACTATCGTGTGAATTGCAATTTTCCTATGTTCTATTACAATATTTTCTGAAATAAAATGTTAAAAGCAGCGAAGGCAAATGTGGTGGAGATTGAGGTGGAAATTGCTTAGTTGACTTGAAACAAGTCTAGATAGATTTTCTCCAGCAATAATGAGAATTATTACTTGAGTTTTTTACTTACATTAGGCCGAGATGCTTATTTCTTTAAATGTTGGTAATAAGGAGGGGAAACACTTTATTTTTTCATTTAAACCGTACACATTTATAGATATATTAATCTTTTATTCAAATTTCTGTATGCTTTTAAGGGAGTTTATTCCAGTGAAATTTGAAGGGTTGGAAAAATTACTATATTGTTGAGTGCGGTATGTATGCTCCTTCACCGGGAATAGTGCGGATAGTAGGACCCATTTAAAACAAAGATTATCATCGTTTTGAACATTTATCACAGCATGTTTCTTTTTTTATTATAGCTGGTAAATCAATAAATGTAGAAGCATGTAATAGTTTAAATTTTTTAACTCTTATTTCCAAATACTAGATTCCGTTGATTGTCTGGAAGGGCTCATTCCATTGTGTATTGCTGATATCACCATAATCCATTACAGCCAATAAATTTCCATCAATGGGAATATCAACATCGTTAAATATTTGTTCTAATCTATCCATAGTTCTTATATTATTAAATAATTTAAATCCTTTAAACTCAAAATGTGCTATGAAATTTAAGGTTATAAACAGAAGGAAGCATTTTTTCCCCTTTAAGGCGTATGAAATTCAAACAGGTGCAAAGCTACTAGAGCAAGTTTGTAGAGTCTAAAGAAGTTTGTATTGATACATCATTGTCAAAACCAGAATGTAATGTTATCTTTGACACGTTATCGATTATTTAAAGAGAGGAGTTTTTTCCCTCTGAGTTTATTTCCATGGTTAAGTAAGGTCTGAATACTTTCGAAAATATTCAATTGATTAATTCAGCGTTTCCCAACCTTTTTTGGCCAAGGCACACTTGTCGCGGGGAAAAAATCACGAGGCACACCACCATTAGAAAATGTTAAAAAATTAACTCTGTGTGCCTATACTGACTATAATAAAGTAATTCTCTTGAATAGGAATCAAATAAGCACAAAGAAAGTATTTTATAATTACTTTATTATGAAATATTAAGTAAACAGAATAGTGAAAAATTATAAAATATTTTCAGTGCGAAGCCTGGGCCTGTTTGGCTGAACACAAAGCTGATATTCTGGCTGGAATCGAAGAAAGACACACACGTAGCTCTTCGTCAACAGTTCTCAGTCTCTCTGTATTTGGTTTTCATAGCAATCATGCTTGAAAAGCTAATCTCACACAGATATGTAGTGGAAAAAGGGAGCAATGTCAAAATAGCTTTGTTTGCCAGAAGGGGGAACTCCTTGGCAGTATCCAACCAAAAACTGTCCAAAGGTAGATCAGCAAATCTTAGCTTGCAACCACGATTTTGTCTCAGTTCAATTAGTTCCTCCTGCTCCTGTAAAGTCATTTCCTTTCCAACAACTGATGCTGAGCTATAAGGGTCCCTAACCCAGTCAAGGCATTCAGTGGAGACTGAAGAGAAATAAAATGACAACTTCTCCTCAAGAGTTTTTAAATGCTTAACTATTATCTCACACAGTGCAGCAGTGTGAACACCTTGCCATTGCATGGTGAGTGTGAACATTTCAAGATTGCCACTTTCCACGTGTTGATGCCAGAGTTTCACCTTTGAACGGAATCCATTTATTTTATCTGTACTTGTAAGCAGGTTTTCATTTCGGCCTTGCATTCGGGTGTTCAATTCATTCAGATGATGAAATATATCTGCCAGGTATGCCAGCCTTGCACACCACTCATCACTTGCAAGCTGCTTTGCGTAATCTGACCCCACATTTGTCAGAAACACTTTAAGTTCCTCCCGCAGCTCATACACACGAACCAAGACCTTGCCACGCGACAACCACCGGACCTCCGTATGAAACAGCAAGGTTTTATGCTTTGCTCCCATCTCCTCACACAAAGCTGCAAATATGCGACTTTTCATGGGTCGTGACTTTACAATGTTTACCATGCGCACAACATCATCCAACACATGAACTAAGGCTGATGGTAAAGTCTTGGCTACGAGGGCCTCGCGGTGTAAAAAACAATGCGTAATAATCACATCTGGATTTCTTTCCTTCACTCTGCTTACAAAGCCTTTGGTGCGCCCGACTATGGCTGCAGCTCCATCGGTGCAGACACTTGTGCAGTTTTCCCACTTAAGTCCTCCTTGTTCAAGGTATTCTGATGTGACCCGAAAAATTTCTTCTCCTGTTGTTTTTTCTGGCAATACCTTGCAAAAAAAGAAGTTTTCTCTAATTGCATCACCATCAACAAAACGCACATTAGCTAAGAGTTGAGCATGTCCACTGATATCAGTAGACTCGTCAAGTTGCAATGCAAATTTCTCACTGATACGGATCTTTTCCAAAACCGCACTTTCGATGTCTGCAGACATGTCATTAATACGTCTGGAAATTGTGTTGTTTGAGAGAGGGACTTTGGCTATTTCCTTTGCTGCTTCAGGTCCGAACATCTCCTCTACAATAGCTTTGCAGGCAGGAAGTATTAATGTCTCTGCCACAGTGTGCGACTTTTTTGTCTTTGCTATAAGTTCAGCAACTTGATAGCTTGCTTTAAGAGCTCTTTCATTTACCTTTGTTGTTTTTCTCATAAAAGTTGCCTGTTTCTCCATGTTGTCACGCAGGCGAACAAAATAGTCAACATTCTTGTTTTGAAGCAAAGGGTGTTTCGTTTGGAGATGGCGTTTAAGTTTGCTTGGGACCATAGCACTGTTAGCTAGCTTTTCACCACGCACAGTGGAGTTGGTTTGTGTTCATCTCCATTTTCACGTAGAGAAACAATTTTTTCTCGCAATGAAATCGGCAATTCAGATTTCTTAGGTGCTATTACAATTTGAAATCGACAATCAACTGATAAAGTTTCGACAATACCTCCTTTATCGTCTTCTTACGTATGTTATTTACTGCGTGATGACTGTCAAATATAATTAGCAAAAAAAATGCAAATTTGCTAAAGATGAGTTGAGTGTGCAAATACTTTTTTGACATAAGATATTTTAATATTGTTGCAAAAAACTTTTTTATATTAATATTGTATTTTTTGTAATTAATTTAAATGAATAGGCTTATTTTATTTTTAAAATGCCAATTTTTGTATTTCTTAATGCATTTTCTTATAAATTGTGAACAAAAATGTATCTGTGCAAATACTTTTTGTACCCACTGTATATGGTGAATTAGCACCTCACTAAAAATTTTTATCATGAAATAAATCGTGTTGCGATGAAGACCGATATTTGTTCTGCTAGACCTAAAAAAGAAAAAAATTTATAAATATTTCGTAAATATTCTGCAATATTCTATAATTGTTATACGAATAAAAGCATACCTGTGATGTACAAAGTGATCCAAAAATCACTTGAGGAGGTTATACTGAAACAACTCCATATCTTGAGGTAGTCGTCCTACGATGAAAACATATTTGTTTACTTAATATTTTTACAAAAGTTTTTTAAACATATTCTGTCAAACATTTAAAATACACATTTTTTACTTGAATTTTCTTATAATTTTCAAATTGTATAGATTTATTTTTTAAATAGGTGATTGAAACTGGGCCACACCTATTTAAACGTACGAATTATGCAAAATGGATTTTAAAAATTTTTGTTTGTTTTTCATGTGTGTATTCAAAATTTCATATCAAAGTTAATCTCTGGCAAGAAAAAAAAAATTATTAAAAAATATAAACGATGCAAAAATGGAAATAAAAATGGCACTGCACAAACTTCGGAAAAGTACACCTCAACAGGATACGTCAGATGAAGAAATGATAGAATATAATGAGGTTGAATTAGTTCTACCGAAATTTCCATATAATACTCCTTATTCGCACGTAATTAATCCTACGCGATATAAAAACGGCAGAAAGTAATTGTTTTTTCTTTTACAATTTGTATTACTTGCAGATGGCTAATAAAAATTATAAATCCATGATAAATAAATTTCGAATTTTATTTTTGCATTTTTCTGATTTATCTTTGTCTGACTTGGTGGGTGGGTTAGGCCCCCACGAAAATTAATGTTCTTTTATATGATGAATTCAATTTTTATATTTTATTTGTGATTTTAGCATGTACTTCTGAAACAGTGTTCTTGTCGGGTTTTTTTAGATATTTTATAACATTTTTTTATATTTTAACGAATGTTTGGCGCAGCTTAGCCATATTTGGCTCTTGCGCCATTAAACCGAACAATCACTCACTCACTCACCCACCCAAGGAATATTCACAAACACATGCAGCCATACTTCTAGCTAGGTGCTCAACAACAAAATGACGAAATACGAAAATTCCAGAAGTAGTTAGGTTTACCGTATCTGCTGTATCAAAGTGTTTTCTTACATTTTCAAAATTTTTTTCATTTGCACATAAATTTGTTTGATATTTTGATGTTCATTCTCTTTTGTTTATTGTGAAAAAGTTTTGGTAATATTTACAAAATATGTATTAACATTGTAATTTTTCCTTTTTGTAGAGTGACTATTTAGATGTTTCATTTCAGGATAATCAATGAAATGTGAACAATTATGCCTTTGGACGGGGCTTTATTTTTAATTTAATATTTTAAGATGGAATTTTTTGTCTAATGGTGTGAGTTAAAAATAAAGAATGTAAGATGACTTTCACATGGTTCCTAAAACATGCGAGTCAATCAAAATTATGGGGGAAAAAATATTACATGTGACATAAAAAATAGAGCATTTGTATTTAATAAAAAAATGAGAAGTTTCTCTTTTCACCAAATACAAATAACATGGCTATCAAAAAGAGAATGGCAGCAAAAACTTCAAATTTTTTTTTTTTTACAGAAAAGCACAATTTTTTTTAAATAAGATTTTTTTGGAATGAATTGCTGTCACACTGAAAATAGAATATAAACGCGTTTACATACATATACAAAATAGCAATAATTTTGGCATCACTATAGAAGGTTAAAAGACTGAATAGCTGATAATACCAGTGTAAATGATGTAAAATCTTGTTGATTGCTTAAAATGAATGCTGCTGGAGAGAAATCCATATCTCTTATCCAAAACTAATAATGGTGCTCCATCAAATCCATATGCATTCACTCCATGCGTGAAGTCCATGCATATAGTATCATTTCCATAAAATCTTAGCATTTTTCTGCAAAGCATTCATAATTACAAGCAGAAAATCTTCTTTCATATATACCAGGGTATAAATCTTCATCAAAAATGTCCTGGTCCTTGAAGGGAACTACAGGAGAATCTTCTCTGTTTTTCAGGCCTTCAACCCACTTGGTTACACTCGCTACATTATTTGAATCCAAAATACCATCAAAGTTTATATTATATTCTTTTATATTTTTATACAAAAGAAACACTCACAGCAAGTCTTAAACATGAAAAATTGAAACAGAAAGAAAATAAACAAATATATATGAAGTAACCTTACATATTGTAGAAATTATGACATTTATTCAACCCAAGAAGCAACCTTAAATATAAAAATAACGGTCGAATTTTGACGTAACTACCATAAACGGCTCAGAACAAAAAGAAAATATGTCAGAAAATCTCATACGTAAATTAAAATTCGTATTAGCTTTCGTGTTCTTGCTTATTAGCATCACTACAGCCAAACTGGATCTAAGCAAATCATCCTATATCCCAACAAAATCTGAAAGATTTTTTTTTTATGTAAGTATCGTAAATTTTAACTTAAATCACGATATTGGCAATCTGATAATTTCAATTAGTTCGAATGGAGTGTCATTTTCCATATTGCCCCATTCCTTACATATAAGAATGACTATTAGACTGAAAAAGAAGTTGTAGCAGTTTTAAAAATACATTCATTTTTAAAGTAGTGAAAATCAAATTAGTGTTGCCAATCAGAAAAATATTTAGAAAAAACATTTTTAGGACGAATTTTTCGAAAAACAAATGTAATTCCTCCACAAAGAGTAAAAAAAACCAGAATAAATACAACCATAAATATGTATATTTACTATAAAATGGGCTAAAATTCGCCCCAAACTGCTCGAAATATTAATTTTCGCAAAGTTAAGACTTGACATGGCTGATGACGTCGTATCTCCATTTAGCTGGAAAAAAAACTCTTCGAGGTTATTAGCATAGCAATCTATAACAACTTCTAGGTGCCAAGTTTCATACTTCTGGGTTGTAGACCGGGTGCTGGATGGAGTTGAGTGTGCAAAATGTGAGGACCGCATTCGGTGAATGGTTTTGAACTCAGAAAAGTATGCAAATTATGATTTTGAATGTTGCCAGGAGGTGTATTGGTCCCATTTTTTTTTACACCCCACCCCCTTAGACATCAAGTAAATGGACTGAACACATGCTTTGGTATCATTATAATAATTGTTTTGGTGGCAATATCATTTTTTTTTTTTTTATGATTAAAGATACTTATAGCTAGTCAAGTGGAAAAAGAACAGAAAAATTAACAATGAAAACAAAAATTATTGTTAAAAAAATTATTTAATACAAAAAAGCAAATTTGAACATATTATAAAAAAATATATAATAATCAATCTTTTTTATTTTGACAATTGTTATTTATGCATTTGCATAACGAAATACAAGCAATATGTAATTTTTTACAAGAGCAAGCCATTGTTTTACAATTGGATGTACATTTACAGGGTTGAATCAACAGTTCCGGCAGTGGTTGCTTAGTCATTTGTCGTGGGTATAATTTACCATCTTTCCTTTCATAGCCTAAGAAGGTGTTATCAATAGGCTGTAGTAGAGTTTGGTCAGCATTCACCCATACATATGTTTGTGCTGAAGCTCTTAATAGATGTAAATGTAGAGCATCTGATGTGCAAATAACTTTTAATAGATTTAAGCCGAAACCAATATTTTGGGAAATTAATTTATACCGAAGTTCATCAGCCGTTAAGTTTTTTTAAAAAAAAAAAAGATAGGTGCAAATGTTTTCCAATTCTTTTAGCTATTCGACACTTAGGTATGGATTTCCCAAATGCTTTAGAGCTTCTTGTACAAAATCCAACGATGCAGCGTTTAAAGCATTTTTTTTAGCCCAATCTGCTAGTCGAATCGCAACCACTCAGAGCGTGTAATGCTGGCAAAATACCACAAATATTTTCTCCAAGGGATTGAGCAGCCAGATGACATCATGAAATGATTTTTTTCTTATAGGAACCGTCGAACCATGCAAGCTTGCTCCAGAAGTAAATTCCGAGAATGAAAACATCTGTATCAGCGCTAATGATTCTGATATGGCCAAGTTTGATTTTCACTGCGTGAAATATATGACCAAACATCCGTGAATCTGCTTCTAAATGGTTAGAATTCAAGTCGGGTACTTCAAAAAATGAAGAACCTTGTAGTTTGAAACATTTTGTAGGACCTTCAAATCCTCCACAAATATATAACTCGCAATCTTCATTTACTTGTGCATATCTAGGGGCAGCAGTACATAGAAATCGAACAAGCTGTAACTTATTTTCAGTGCTTGAAAAGAAATTGTTGCAATTAGCTAGAATTTTGTTGTGCTCATTTGAAATTATGAAATTTTTCATCATTTGACCTTTACTCCGTAACGTTGATTCCAAGTATTTTATTGAAATATCATCATATCTATCAAATACAATATCAACTCGTTTTACATTTGGCTGCGAAAAAAGATTCTGAATTCTATTGAAAAAAGCCTTAGCAAAATCGCCAAATGTGCTGAAATTTTTTAATTGGATTCGTTAAACAAGTGCCATACCATCAACAATGTAAATTTTTGAAATGGGTAGATTTAAAATATCCTGCCGCGTGTTAGTATCATACTTATAATTGTTTTCAATTTCAAGAGTGAGTTGTGATTTTGGAGATTTCCTGTAAAACCTTTCAGCGTCAAAAAGGTAGTTGCAGTAATTCAAAATTTCGAAAGATGCTAAAATTTTTCCGTCAAATCCACGTTCATTAGCCAACAAATTTTTTTTTTGAATGAGACTTATATCTGTTGCATCTTGCAACTTTTTATTAGAAGTAGTACTCTTGTTTTGTTTCTCTGAAGAAGTTACAAAATTGCTAAATGTATGTTTTTTAATTGGATCGTATAACTTTTTGCTTTTGAGTACGAATCGCTCATTTTCATGCGTTCTTAACAGAGCCTCTCCATTTTCCTGTATATTTAGCAAATATTGCGCAGAAGATTCTTCAGCAAGTTCACCAATGTAAATATTTCGAAGCGCGCAATTCGCGTTATTATAAGGGTTGCAGGCAATAATATACTTTATTATATTTTAAATATCTTTTTCGTCTTTATTGATCCTGGATTGCGTTCATTCATTATGATAATTAATGTCACTTGTAGTGTCTGCTTGTATTTCGGAGATATGAAGAAAAAGCCTCGTGAATACTGTTTTTAAACGGATAAAGGTTCAGCCATCTCTGCATCGCTTCTTCATTTTTAGTAATGCCAATCAATCCTCCAGTAACTGCTGAAGATCGGTTTTGAGACTGTTCTAATGCTAAGTCGGGACTTACTGCATTAAATTTACCTTCCGTTCGTTTGACGGACACCATTCCTCTCTTCATAATAAAAAGAGCTTACCAGCTCGCATGTTACTTTCGCTTCTGAAAAAATCATTTAAAAAAAGTAGGGGCAGATAACTTTTTTTGGGAGATGAATTAAAAAATTCATCATCAAATGGAGACTGTTTATATGCACTATCACCCCACTCATCATCACCGAAAAAAGTCATCCAAAAAACATCCATTATCGAATGGAGCACTGGTACTGGAAGTATCTGAATGCCGAGAGCACTCTTTTCCCGTAAACACATCATAAGATTCTTTCAGGAGTTGGAAGATATTCCACGTAATCTTTACATCCATTATTTTTATCCGGGTGCCATTGAAGATATCGCTTTTTCACTGCTGATACTGCTTTCTTTTTCTGATGTTTTATTTCCTCTCTTTTTCTTTACATTTGCGCAATCCGGAGTTAGCTGCTTAGGTTCCTTTGTCTATGCTCATACACTGAACTTCGTCTGAGTCCGATGTTTTAAAAATAAGTCTCTCGTTCCGCCGTGTTTCCAAAGGCAGCACTCGGAATCGAGTGGACCTTCTGTGACGATTGGCAGGCCCAGATATGTTCTCGTTTGGTATTTTAGAACTTCCAGAGCAGATCTTTGAACCAGATTTCTTTTGAATCAAACCTCTTTTGACAGGTATTCTTACTCTTGATGCGGCACTGACTAATTGTTCTTTAAGTTTTTGCTGAATTTAACTAACATCTTAAAAACTACCCAGGTTCGCTTATTTAGTCCGCATCAACATAGTGGCTAGCACTTTAAATGAATTATTGAGACAACGCAAAACTAATGAAATTACTCGGATTAAAATTAAATTAGTTTATTACAATTAGAATACATTACGAAATTTAGCATTTAGACTAAGCACTATTAAAATTGAACTATGGACACTATTAAAGAACTATGAACAAATATTAAGAATTTCACTTATCTGAAACGGGAGACGATATGACTGGAGGCATGGCATTTCCGCCGGACAAGGCGACCTAAATATCCAAAAAAGAAGAGTTCACTATGACATGGAATAATCTAGTCTCTCGAAGCTGAAGCTGAATATCTTTGGGAAACTGGAACGCGAAGCGTTCCTCCGTCTCATACTGAGTGTGTTAGGCTCTTGAAGTTGTGGGGCCTTCATGGAGACTGAGCGACCTGATTGGCTGGCATGGAAGCAGAAAATGGGAGTGGAAAAGATAGGTGGTTTTGGCGGTTTTGGAAAACAATTTTCTTGGTCTTGCATGCAGACGAAAGACTCGCCTGCCATTGGTTGAAAGGGATCGGTGAGAAAGCTCTATTCGCTGTCCTGGTGTCAATGAGATACTAGAAAAAATATTGAGAATTTTTAGAAGTTTGTTGCCTGGTGTGGTTCGCAGGGAATTAAAGTTAAAGGAAAATGAGAAATAAGAACTAAAAAATTTAAAATAAATATGAAAATAAGATCCGCACTCTCTAAATCGGATATTTGTTTCCTAAATTCGTTTGAGATTAAATGGAATTTTATAAATCTGACATCTAATTGTATAATTATGCTGCAGTAATATTCCATGATGTTCTGAATTAGCCGCCAATAATTCAGCGGTTGAGCGAGCGAAAGCATTTTTGTGTTTTAAAGGGTCTCAGGGGTGTTTAAAATGTTTCGAGAGCACAAAATAAGAACAATTTTCGACTAGAAATAATTCTTTGAGGTTAAAATAAAATAATTTGATTCTTTTACACATTTATTATAAAGGAATAAAGTTTAAAAAAAGTATAAAATGTCTAAAATATAATCATAATTTAAAAAAATATAAGCACTAAAAAATAAGAATTTTTTGTAAGAAACAAATAGTAAGTTTTACGACGCGCATATTTTCTGCAATAATAATTCTAATTACTAGCAATAAGTTGCTTTATAAAGTCAAATATATCCTTATTATATGGTAGCAATTTTATATAAATAGAATAAAAAATATTTTTAAAAATAAAAAAAGTAAATTTTTTAAAAAAGCATTTAATTTTTTTGAAATTTTTCAAAAAATTACTAATATGTAATACACTATAAATAGCTAGGATTTAAAGATTATGATAGAGCTTATAATTCTGTAAAGTTTTATGTATCAAAGATGATAGTTTTTGAAACGCAATGCGCGTACGTGAAAAAAAAACACAAACTGAGAAAAAAGGCTTTAAAGTTTTAAATTGAATTTGAGAAAATAAATTTTAAAACTTGCATACTAAAATGCTCCAGGATCATACGATATGCCTTCCTGTTGCTCAAACAGTTCAATTTCTTTACTCTTTTTAATTTTTTTGGCTCTGCGAGCTTCAAACGATGATGCTAAGCTCCTCTTTCTTGACGTAAAGATTCGATGATTGTCACGTTCAGCTAGGGACACACAAACATTTTTGTTAATTTTTAAGCCAAATTTCTCTAAAATAGTAATAAGTATTTGATTTCCATCATTAAAAATGCTGGTTGCTAGATTTGCAGCAATCTCTGCAATCTGAAGGCTAGAACCAATCGTCTTAGGACAAAACTTCCAGATTAATGAATTTAAACTTTCATTAGGATTCTGTGTCTTACCTCCTAAACATTTCCTCAGGAGTGCCAGATGAGATAAGTCTGCAAATATCGGCTTAATTACACCTCGAACAGCTTTAGCAACTGAGGGTTTGTGTTTATAATTTTGTAAATTATTATTAATTGCAGCATTATACTTACACCATGTATTTGGATTTGTAGGACAAAACCAGTGCATCGGTTTATCATCGGTGCTGCAAGATTTGACCTCAAACAGCCCAAATGGCTTTCCGCATTTCCGCTACACTAGTAGAATTGCACCGAATAGCATTACCATAGTAATGCGCAAGCTTATCAATTAAACTATCAGTTAACCTACCTTTACCGCCTATAGTTTTACCATCAGATAATTTCTTTTTACCATATACTAATTTAAGCGTCCTAAGTCTTGTACCCATTATCTTTTGCATTTGGCCTACACATTCTATTTTCTGAATAAGATGGTCATCGCCGTACGGCTTATTTTCAGAAAGGGCATCGAATGTTATTGTGTCGCCATCTCCTATGTAGTTAAAATATTTCAGGTTATGAAGCTTTTCTGATCGATTAAAAATCCTCAACATCCCGTCAACCTCCATCATACCAGCAGAGCCAGAATAATTTTTTCTACATGAAATCTTATGCGCTCTTTGCCATTTATTGTACTTGATACCAAACTTTACCCCTTTATAACTGTCGCATCCTTTGCAAAATGAGGACAACACTTCCCTATCCAAAACCTTACCTGTTTCGGCCCCTATTAGAGTACATACTCCAATCAACGATGAATGTCCTCTCGTTTTCCAGGTCCCATCACCACTTACCGTTAAAATGTTATCAGGTGACGTGAAAGTTTATTATTAATAACATCATATGATTTTTGTTGAACAGGATTAGGAAAACTCATTACTGCACAAAAGGTTTTTAATGACTAAACCTTGACCTATGCATCTCATTTCTAAAATAGATCTTCTGTTAATTTCTGGAGCATTATTTTTTTATTCCCAGTGTTTTCACAGCTTGAAAAAGTACAAATACTCCCACAGTTTTTACAATGTATTTCAAAATTCGAACATAAACCACGAGTGGATTTTTCATTAATTGTTAAGGGCTTATGACATTTTAAACAGCATGATACTGACAAAATAGAGCTAAAGGTTGAAATAAAATCAAAAATACGATATCCTTTGAAGTTTTCACTTGCCTTAACAAGATTTGACTTTAATGAAGTCTGAATTCCTGAAAGTTTTTTACTTAAAGCATTTTTCATTTCGGCACACTTCTTCGTATCTTTCAAGTCTGCAACATGTGAGTCACTTACCTTTAAATATTTATTTCCTCTAAATATTCTTTTCTTGGGCGTTTGCCCAATGATCTTTTCAGAGTATCCATTAATCAAATGCTATTTGTATAAAACAACAAATATCTTCGATTTAGATAAGTGTTTTAAAAAAACGTGTGCTAAAGTAAACACAACAGAATCAAAACACAGCAGAATGAATATGTTGAGTTGCAGGCTTCCTTCTGATCAACTCAAGCGCTTAAAATATTTCATTAGGCTTATTAAAAACAGAAAAATGAGCGTATGCATAAATCAAAAATAAGTGGGCGTGGCATGTGTCCATTTAAAAGCTGTTATGACTAAATTGCTGTTTGCAATTTTTTGAATAATTTGCGAAGTTTTTAGAGTATTGTCACGTGGTTAGTATCAAAATGTTCAGAAAAAAATGAAGAACAACATATATTTTTTTTGAAATTTCGAAAAAAAAAGGGTTAACACCCTTGAGACCCCTTAAGATTTTCATCCCTATGCCGGTGCAACAACTCTTCGATGAGCGCATCAATCGATTGACAGTTTTCTGTGTTATCCAAAAAAATTTTTTTTTAATAATCTCTTGTTGTGTTACTGCTAACCCATTCATGGCCGTGATGATACATTTAATTAACTGAAATAAAAAATTTGGGGAATTGCGCAAACTAAATTCGACAAATAAAAGCTTTTATTAACATAGTACAAAACTATTATAGGACAAATTAGTTTAATACCATAATTATAAAGTTGATATTATATTTTTGTAACTAAGGTGTCTAGTAATAATGAGATTTTTCAATGTTCTCTTAATCAAGTTTTAATAGGAACCAATTGTGCTAAGTAAAATATTAAGGTATCCGTACACCTTCAAAACGTCATTTTCGCCGAAATTTTCGATTTTTGAATTTTTTCTTTAAAATAGTGCTTAAATTTTGTTTCTATCTAATTTAAAACTTAAGTTATGGGGATTTGAATTTTACTCGGTAGCTACTTTTTGAAACCGTAAAAACAAGTCTACATTACGGAAGTTGAAAAAAATATCTGTTTACATTTTTATTTTATAAAGTATTGCTTAAATATACAACAGTAGAAAATTTATACACTTTAAAATATGAATTTGAGTTTTCAGAATTTTCAAACATATAATAGGCAACAGGTTTTTACTAATATTTTTATCCAAAATCTGGCAGGAAAAGAGTGTTTTATTGTTTGTTTACATTTGCTTACGATTGTGCAGCACTTTCTAAATTTCTGTTAAATCCTTTTTTTACTGCTGAAAATTTTAATTTTTTTCATTTAAAATGGGGTAAAAAATATTAAATGGACTCAGTAAAAAATATTTTAATAGCAAATTTTACATTTTTTCAAAATTTTTTTCTTCAAACCTTAATGTTTAAAGCTTTTTAAAAAAATATTTCTGATTTGTTTTTGAAATAAAAAAACAAATGTTATACAATAAAAAAACCATTTATTTACATTTAACAGTGACATCTAAATGGCATATGGTGCTAATTCCATCTATAATTTTCATAGCTGAACACTTGTATTTGCGGCAAATATTACATTTTTTGTGTGCTTTCTTTTGTAATATTTACAATTTACATTCTCGGGTATAAATTGTTTTAAATATTTACAAATAATATGACCATTAATATACAGTTCAGATATGTTTAATATTTCTATATTTTCATATAAATCATAATACCACATATGGTTACAAAATATTGTCATTGATTCTTTTAAATTAGCTATGGTTATTTTAGTAACTCCTATTCTATTATCCCTAACTATTAATTACCTGATTCAATTTATGTGCGTATTTTCTTTTCGGAAAAGGCGTTGACGGAAGCTTTTCTGGTTTGGAAGTTCTATATTGTCCTGTCATGTCAGGAGACGGTGTGTCACTAAATAGCTTTCGTCTGACCCGCCTTAAACTTTCAATACTGTCACTATATGTGGAACTCGACCACTCCCTTTTTGTCGAAGGTTCTTTGTCCCTTTTACCAGGCAAAAAATCTTGAGAGCTCATCATTATGATCGTAAGTCCTTTCATGAATGTCCAACACATCACCGGGGGATCCCCTCCCCGCTGCTTCAACTTCTACGCCCTTGAAACCCTGGTCGAAATCCCTTCAGTGGTATCAGTCCAATCCGAATGCAATTCTGTAGACGTTCCTGGCCTGCTTCTCTTGTTAAGTGACTGTTCAATTTCTGAAAGATCTCTTCTTTTTCTTCCTTCAATTCCCCCCCCCCCCCGAAGTTCGTACTCTTTTCAACCTGAAAGAAAAGTTAACATTTGTTATTCATTGCCCAGGAACCTATGAAATAAGGACAGATTTCCCATTGTTACTACACAGTGGGATAAGGCCCACTACTTTAACTCTCCAAATAAGGGGTAACTTAATGGCATTTTTATTTTTAAGGATAAATCACAGATGGCCATTAAATATAATATTACTATTGGGAACCTTTTAAGATAAAAATAACTTAATTTTAGATGAATATTTAAAGGTGTTTTCAACTATTCCTCAAATTTGGAATTCTTTTTTAAACAGAAACCCATTTTTTAATTTCCATTTAAATTTGTGACGCAGCAACATAACCTTCTGTTTCTTATAAAGCATTTTCAAAAATTCCAGAAGTCCCAAAATAGGCATTTCGAACTAGGTTATGCAAAGAATAAAACTTAATAAGCTTTACAGCATAGGAGTCTAAAAACGTAGCGTATTTTTACTGGAAAAAATGGAATAAAATGAAAAAGACTCAAACGAGTAGTGTTACTAAGTATGCTTTCTGAAGAACACTGACGTTGGAAAAAACTTTTGCTAAATGTTTTATTTACTGTAAAAAATGTTCCAATTCTTTAGAACTACAGTAATAGTAAAATATTAAATAATATTTGGAACAAAAAAAGATGAATTTCCTATCTCTAATTAAACACTATACTCACTCACTCACCCCTATACCCCTATCTCTAATTAAGAAAAATAATCGAAACGAAAATGTTAAAAATTCCAATAACTAGAATAAATAAACAGATCAAGCGCATGGTGGTTGCAGAGTTCCAAATCAACCTGAGAATTTTACATTAAAATTGCCAAAACTGAATATCAAAAAGGATCATCTACCTTTTTCAATGAAACACAACTTAAATCAATTTTAAAATGAAAAATATCAATGACGCTTTGTATTTTTTATTATAGAATTCATAACACAAAATATATAAACAGTTATCAAATATGCCTTAAAATTACTCATAGGCATAATTAAATTTTTTTTCCTCCAAATTATCCTAAAAATTTCACAGATAGAAAAATTCAGCCTTGGCAAAAACAGCTACTTTACAAAAAAAAATCTTCCTAAGTACTCTCCAGCTGTTGCGAGAATTCTTTAAAAGAATCAAAAGTACATAATATAAAATTTATCACATAACAGTGGATTAAAGCGTCCATTGCAATGTGCCCCTGTATTTATTTGTGCCTTAAAATTTGTGGAAAACAGGAACCCCTTATTCTATTTCAAAGAAAGGTTTCAACATTTTACTTTGCAAGAGAGAACATGTTCTTCTGAAACTTTCGAATATTGGTGTGCATAAGAATTTCCTGAGTCGACGAATCTGTAGAGCTTGGTACGAAGGCTGCTACTGAAAATACAAGATTCTAAGGACTGGTTTACCGCAGGGAGCCGTTTCCAACTGCCTCCTTTTTAATCTGTAAATAAACGACCTAATTGCTGATTTGGAGAGACTTGTTGGAGTTCAATGCCTACTATATGCAGACGACTTGGTGTTGTGGACAGAAACGCCTAAATATCATGCTAAGGAGAACTCTGAGGCAATCTTGAATAAAGCTTTGGATATCATTGATCATTTGTGCCAAGATAATAATCTATTGAATCAAGACACAAACTCGGTATTACTTATCTGAAACAAAAGGAAGAATAGAAAAGGAAATTTTTTTGACAAATGAAAATATAAATTAATGTAATTAAATTGTGTATGTTTTGGAATAATAATTTGGACAAAAAACATTGTTAAAATTTCATTTAATTTAAAAAAATTAACAATACCTCTTGCACTCATCCGTTGTCTCCCCTGATTCAAATCCTCCATTTCTCCTGATTCATTGGCATCATAACTTGCTTGATTTTCCTAGTAGTTTGGCCCTCCGTAAGGATAAGGCCCTTTGAATGGAGTTGGTGCCGGATATGCGAGTGAAAAAAATAAACATACTCATTGAATGTTTTTTCTTGATCCATTTTACTTCATTCCAACTCCTTTTCATTTTTAATAAAAATCGCATTTGTGGCGAATAATATGACCCTAAGAATATTTTTAGACCCGGAATTCCTTCTCTTCTGTTTATCGTTTTTTTTGCTAAAAAGAAAAAACCCGTTCTGTTCTCATTTTACCTGAAAAAACATTTTATCATTCCTTGATTTTCTAAGTTGTCCTTCATGTTCGCTCCAATATAAAAGTGAAAAATGGTAACCAAATTGGTATCTATGTTATCAGCCTCCTCTTTTCAGAGAAAAAAATATCCCCAAAACGCTTAACAAGTTCAACTTTTTAAAACAATTATTTTGTAAGTCCTAATGATTTTAATAACTGTATATAAGGTTAAAATGGTTTGCTCCAATGGAATAGGATTCCTCCCGAAATGTTTACATGTTAAAAAAGATTAATATAATCGAAGTAAGAGTACAAAAAATATTCCGATGAATTAAAATATAAATTATTGTAATAACATTTTGTATGCTTTGGAATAAAAAAAAAATGCGCAAATTTCAATTATAGTTCACAAAATTTAAACGTACCACTTGGGTTCATCCATTGTTGTCCATTATTCATATACAGTCCAGCTGTACCAGAATAATAACTTGCACCATTTGGTACAAGTATAAGCTGGTATTCCAGAAAAATAGTAGGCATTTCCTGCAGCACTGGTTGGGTAATTCATACCTGGAAAAATAAAACATTCATATACTTGTTAGTCATATTAATTGATAGCATTATATAGTCATTGCCATAACCAATTTTCTAATACCTAATAATTTTCATTATTGCTTAACTGTTGCAGAAATACTTTGCAGTAGGATTTATTAAGTGTAGATTCTAAGCACCTTGAAAGCACACAGCAATCATTACATCAGAAAAGGTAAACACTAAAGATGTTGCCAGATGTAACGAAACGATTACAATTAATTTGATTATTTCAATACTCTCCCTTAATCAAAATAATCTAACAATATAAAAAAAGGTACATATACATTCACCTTAATACACTAATAAAATCAGTCATTTAGAATACACATGCTAAAAGAAAATAGAATAACACATTAAATACAAAAGTGCAATGATTATACTATAATACATGTATACACACATGCTCTAATTAATTTCAAAAATTATACATTTCTAGCATTAACTTTAGTTTTAAAAATCTATCTTTAGCAAGAGGTTTAGTCAATATATCAGCAGCCTGGACTTCACTACTACAATTTATGACATTAAGTTGCTTGTTTTCATATTGTTCTCTAATAAATTTGTAACGAATGTCAATATGTTTGGTCCTATTATGAAATTCAGGATTTTTCACTAAACGGATGGCACTTTGGTTATCTATTTGAAGACTTGGAACAGAAGTCACACAGCACAGTTCTTTTAAAATATTGTTCAACCAAATCGCTTCTTTCGCAGCTTGACTTGCTGCAATAAATTCAGCTTCAGTTGTTGAGAGAGCAATGCAATTCTGTCGTTGACTTCTCCATGCAATAGCACCTCCATTATACTTGAACACCGTTCCTGATGTTAATCTCCTGTTTAATGGATCACCAGCATAATCTGAGTCACTGTATGACTCAAGCGTAGCACTAGTAACACCCAGATACATAATGCCACACTTTTTGGTTCCATTAAGATACCTCAGGATCCTTTTCACCATGGTCCAGTGTATCTGTTGAGGTTTATGCAAAACCTGGGAAAGCACTCCCACTGCATATGCTATGTCAGGTCTGGTGACAATAGCCAGGAACATAAGACTACCCACAGCTTCTCGGTAGGGTACATCAGCCGAAAGAGATACTGAGTTATCTGTAGTAAGAGCACCCTTTTCGACAGGTGTACCAACTGGATTTGAATTAATCATATCAAAGCGAGATAGGATCTTCCTACAATAAGCCTCTTGGTGTATAAAAATTTTAGCACTTTCAAGATGCTCAATCCCCTCGAGGGCTCACCTTCTTTAGGTGAGTACGGGTGTCACAATCCCGAGGTACCCTAGTGATCTTTTCCTTTAACCAAGGGGTTTACTGTCTTTGGTAAACACGGGATTCACAAACCCGGTGTACCCTAGTGATCCTTCTCTATTTTCGACCCTCTTTCTGTCATTCAATTTTTCCTTTACTTCTCTTCACGTCTAGATCACAGCTTAAAAAATATTAAATTTACTTGTATGTGTAAATGTGTGCGTTATATATTTATTTAATTTGATTACTTATCCATTAATAACATATTTTTGTTTTTATTTTGTATTGCGTTAATTTAGTGTCTTTTTTCTAAAATTTCATTAATTATTTTGCTTATGTTGATATTCGTTTTAGACTAACACCGTTGGTTTTCCGACCCGCATGTTTGCCGTGTGCGGCGTCCCGTAAGGAGGAAAATGGTGTCCTGGGGATACCTTTTGCGTTCCCTTTGGCCACGCTTCGCTGTAGAGGGGTGGCAGGAGTGAGCCCGCTCCTGTCAATCGGCTAGTGATAAGTCTCTTCGGAGACGTTGCTGTAGGGTTAGTGCTGCAGATAAGGGGTGGCGGGTTTACCCGTTGGATCCTCGCCCTGATGCTGTAGCACTATATTCTGGGTGTACTCCAGGTAAGCGCCGTGCCTGGCATTTGCCAGATGACCGGCATACTGCCTCCCTTGTTGGACTCCGTGGTGGGTGGAGGCACGCCAGAATGAAGGTTTTTACACGCTTATGGATCCTATGCAGAATGGCCCGGGTAAAGGCCTTATTTTACCCACATTAACCGTTGATCAATTTGCAACACATTCACGATTTTTACTTATTTCCATGCCGAATAAACAAATGTCTACCAAATCTCCTTTCGCAATTCATAAAGCTTTAATAGGAATAGGTGGTGAACCTAAATCTATAAAACGATTGAGATCCGGGGATCTACTTATCGAAACGAATTCTGCTGTACAAACGAAGTCTTTCTTACTTGCAAAAACATTTCTCGATTCTCCTGTAAATATAAGCCCACATAATTCTCTTAATACATCCCACGGTGTCATATCTGAACCTGATCTGTTGACCACCTCTGAAGGGGAAATTCTCGAGGGGTTTTCCGACAGGTCAGAAGAATCACAATAAAAAAAGATGCAAATATTATTCCAACCAAACACTTAATTTTAACCTTCAATAGCCCAAAACTACCCACATCCGTAAAAGCCGGCTTCCTGAACTGTAAAATACGCCCATACATACCGAACCCTCTGCGCTGTTTTAAGTGCCAGAGGTTCGGGCATTCACAAACTTCCTGCCGTGGACAACTTACTTGCTCTAGATGTGCATCTGTTGGACATGCTTCCACAGATTGCATTCTAGAGCTTAGATGTATTAACTGCTCACAGCCCCATTCATCGGATTCTAAATTATGCCCTAAATGGAAAATAGAGAAACAGATACAGGAAATCAAAACAAATAATAATGTTTCATATCCAGAAGCACGTAAATTAATAGTTCCACAGTTACCTCAAACTTATGCTCAAGTTGCCAAACCCTCTACTGTAAATAATTCTACACAAACCGATGAAAATATAACAAAAATAAAATGTCCACCTTTAAATTTACTTAAACCAATTTCATCCCTCCGAAAACCAGATATACCAACATCCACTCCTGCTGTTTCCACATCATCTTCAACCCAAGCACACCTCTTGCCCTCAATCTCTTCAATAGCCACTACAGTATCAGAGCCCCAGCCACCAATTCCTATTTCTGCTGCAATACTTTCCACCACCAACCCTATGTTCAGCCCTATGGAAACTTCATCAAACATATCCGCTTCCACATCCAACTCTTGTACTCAACCCCCTTCGGCATCTATAATACAATATTTAAAAAAGAAAAATCCAAAAAAGCGAACAAGAAGGAAAAAGTTTCTACAAAAACTAAACGAAACAGCAATACATATAAAAATGGCACCACACATACCGATAAAGAGTTCTCCCGTACAGACTTCCGAAGAAGAAGAGGACATGCTCATATATGATGTCGAAGCATAAGCGGACGAAGTAATGGAAAAAAATATTTAACTCCGACCAAGCACCAGAAGGGACGTGATTGAATCACACTTATCGGACTTGGTGGGGGTAATCCCCACCAAAAACTTGTTATTAGCAATTTTTACTTAAAATATTTTATATTCGATTTTCTTTTTCTCAACTGTTTTAACCTTATCTGACTTGGTGGGGTGTGCCCCACCAAAATCTGATTGTTATTTATTTTTTTGTGTGAGCTTTTAACAATATTTGAGTATTTTAAATGGATTTTTAATATTTTAACGATTGATTGGCGCAGCTTAGCCGAAATCGGCTCTTGCGCCATTAAACCCTACATTCACTCACTCACTCACTCAGAATTCTTTTTTTTTTTTTGGCTTCGTGTTCTTTTTAAAGGATTGTCCTCAATTTTTATGTGCTGCTCTTCATACTTTCCCTGATTTGTATATTCTCTTATTTTGTCTTCTAGTTTCAGTTCTGTACAGTCATCACACTTGCCTGCTTTTTCCTGATATATTACATCTCTAGATAAAATTACTCTGTGTTTTTTCTTCAGCCAGATTCTGTATCGTTCGTCTCCATCATATTCTACAAGGTACCCTTTGATGGCCTTGTCCAATTTCCATCTCTTCTGAGCTGGAACATGTTTAAGCATGGAGATCTTATTGCGCGCAAGTGTTTTAACCTGGTTTTGTTTTGAGCCAAAGCTCATATGGACTTGCATTTTCTATTGACGACTTTCCAGTTCTGTTTAGTATATATATGGCAGAGTTAACTAATTCAGCCCAGATGGCTGCAGGGAAACTGACTTCATGACTTGAGTATTTGAATGTTCTGGCCATTTCAATAGTGGTTCGCCTTTCTCGTTCACTGGCTCCATTTTCTTCTGGGGTGTAAGGTGCTGTCAGCCTTTGAGTGAATCCATTTGAATGTTGTTCTTTTTGTAAAATAAGTTCTTCTCGCACCTTTCCGAACAGCACACATTTATTAAGGACAAATATAAAAAGGGATATTGAATAAAAACGTAATTAGCACACAGTATAAAGTAAGATCATTGCACACAGCGTATAGATCGATGTGTTGTCACCGTAGAAGAATGCGTGGGAGGAAGCGGGAAAATGCGTGGGCGCATCACACATCCTTACGCCAGAAAAAATAGTTCACTCCCGATACATTTTTATCAAACAATTATAATATTATAAACATATACACAATACACATAAAATATAACAATAAACACAGTAACATAAAACCAAGAGAGTAACGAAATTCACCCCATTGATTATTCTAACTTTTCTACATTTATGGCTTTCGTAAAAAAATCTGCAATTAAAAATTCTGTTTGGATGTATACCAATTTAATTACAGTATCTTCTACTATATCCTTTACAAAATGAAAACGCATGTTCTTATTTGTTGTATGTCATGGCTAAATTCTAAGTTGTGGTTAACCTACATGGCATCCCAATGTTGTCAGTAATCCAGGAATATGTATTCTCTAACGGTGGTCGTTACAAAATGTGCCGCCATTAAAGAACTGTAAACAAAACCGGAAAACGGGGGTGAAAAACAGCCTTTGCTGACAGCAGCTGTGCATTAAAACAGTGGTTCTTAACCTTTTTAAGCCACGACCCAAATTTGAGAAATATGTCAATGTCGCGACCCCCAAAAAAAGTAAAAAATTTTTCATTGCTTTATTTTAGATTTTATTTTTTAAAATTCTTCAATCCTATGATGAGGATTTTTTTAACTTACAAATTTTTTATTTTTATTTTTTAATAATAAAGATAAACAAAAGTACTTTTCGATCCACGGAAAATTTAATTAATAATCAAGTGTTTTTAATAATTTTTATTGACCAAATTAAAATATATATATATAACTTTTTGAAAATAATTGACATTTTAACTTATTCCTAAAAAAAAAAGAAATATCAATACATATGTTAAGTCTTTTAAATTTTAAATGCAAGTCATACAGTTTTAATGAGAACCTTGTGCTTGAATACATTTTGAAAGATCTTCAAACCTCGGTTGAATGCTTGTCAAGGAGCACCTTATATCTATTTCAGGATTTAACTTGTTCCGGTAATTGTTTTTGATTACACACAAAGCCGAAAAACCAGCCTCGCACTTATATGTTGTTGAAAAGGGCAATAATACTTTTAGGGCTTCTTTAACAATTATTGGCTTTTCGGTTTTTAATTTTAACCAGAAAGCACATAAAGATTCAGTGTTTTTGTAGAAATTGTATCGAAGTGCTTGGTCACTTTGTATTTCTATTAATTGTACTTGAAATTGATTAATATTAACAAATTCCTCATGCAAATCACTTACATCAAAATTAAATGTCATTCGAACCCAATTACATTTGAAATCAAAGTCTGCTATTAGTTTTTCTAAATGATTAATAATAATTTTCTGTATTTCAAAGTCTGTGATATCAATATTATTGTCTTTAACAAGTAAATTAAGAGTCGGGAATGAAGCAAGTTTCTTTACTTCAACCTTATTTCTCCATAATTTGAGTTTATTTTTAAAACATGTAATTTTTTCAGTTAATTCAATAATAGTATGATTACGTTCTTACATAGACGTATTTAGATTATTTATAGATTATTATTATTCATTTTATTCAAAATATCTGACAAATAAGCAACTTGAGTAATCCACTTCAACTCGGAGACCTCAGGGGGCTCACCTTCTTTAGGTGAGTACGGGTGTCACAATCCCGAGGTGCCCTAGTGATCTTTTCCTTTTCCCAAGGGGTTTACTGTCTTTGGTAAACATGGGCTTCACAATCCCGGGGTACCCTAGTGATCCTTCTCTATTTTCGACCCTCCTTCTCGTCATTACTTTTTCCTTTCTTCTCTTTCCGTCTAGACACAGATTAAAATTTTTAAATATACATGTATTATAAATCGAAATTTCTTTTTTGTGATTAAATTCTATTCTTTATATATATTTGTTATTACACATTTTGTTTTAATTTTGTGATACATTAATTTGTTCCTTTATTATTGATTTTATTTTCGATATTCATATTGTTTTACTAACACAGTTGTTTGTCCAACCGCATGTTTGCCGTGTGCGGCGTCCCGTAAGGAGGAAAATGGTGTCCTGGGGATACCTTTTGCGTTCCCTTTGGCCCACGCTTCGCTGTAGACGGGTGGCAGGAGTGAGCCCGCTCCTGTCAATCGGCTGGTGATAAGTCTATCGGAGACATTGCTTTAGGGTTAGTGCTGCAGATAAGGGGTGGCGGGTTTACCTGTTGGATCCTCGCCTGATGCTGTAGTACTATATTCTGGGTGTACTCCAGGTAAGCGCCGTGCCTGGTGTTTTGCCAGTTGACCGGCACACTGCCTCCCTTGTTGGACTCCGTGGTGGGTGGAGCACGCCAGAACGAATTTTTCACTGCCTATGGATCCAATCTGATGTGCCCGGGTAAAGGCTCGTTTTACCCAAATTCATACCATTGAACATATTGCCAGTACTTCACGATTTTTAACTATTGTCGTTTGCCAACAACGGTAATGATCAAAAATCGCCTTTTGCTATTTAATAAGCTTCAATAGGAATCGGTGGTGAACCAAATCTGTAAAAGTCTACGATCTGGTGATTTACTAATTGAAACACTCTCTGCCATTACAATCGAAATCTTTTTTTCTGCGAAAACTTTTTCTAGATTCACACTGTTTAATAGTCCTCATAAATCTCTAACTCGCCGAGGTGTCATATCTGAAACTGACTTTGACACACCTGATTCGGAAATCCTCATGGATTTTCTCAATCAGGGTGTAGTTCAGTCAGGAGAATACAATTAAAAAAGATCTGCAATTATCCTACAAAATATATAATTTTAACTTTCAGCAGCCCTCTCTACCCAAAACTATTAAAGCTGGTTATTTAAGTTGTAAAATCCGTCCATATATTCCGAATCCTCTGCGCTGTTTTAAGTGTCAGAGGTTCGGACACTCAAACTTCCTGCCGTGGGCAACTGACGTGCTCTAGATGTGCAATTGTTGGACATCCTTCCACAGATTGCAGTCTGGAGCAGAAATGCGTTAATTGTTCACAGCCTCATTCTTCTGACTCAAAACTGTGCCCTAAATGGAAAATCGAAAAAGAAATCAAACTATTAAAACTAATAAAAATATATCATATGTAGAAGCCCGAAGATTAATAGCCCCACAACCATCTCAAAGCTACGCTCAAGTTGCCA
>BMAO01023916.1:0-17539 GCA_019973975.1 Trichonephila clavata | reverse complement strand
AAAAACTAAAATTATAGCATAGCTTAATCATTTGTCACTTTATTTGGCGATCCATTTTTGCTGAAGTTCAAATCAGATTTTATTTATTTTAGATACTTTTTATGTTTGATTTCTTGTTATTTTTTGTTGCTTTATTATGTAAATTGTTTTATTGTCTACTTTTTTTTGTATTTACGTATTATTGCAACCTATTGGCGACATTGTATGCAACAAAGCACGTCATTGCCAATACAGCATATGACACGATCGAAATTAGGGCTAGCAACTTGGCGAGTTAACTTGAACGTTGGAGATTGTTGCGATAATACGTATGTACCCTTTTTTTTATTAAAATTAATCAATTTGTTTTTTTTTTTAATTTTTGTGATCATCACTTTTTTTTCGTACTTCATATGAAAATTTTTTAAAGGAGGTTTAAATGAATGGGGTTAGCAGAGACTTAAGCTGCTCATTTGGTGAACAAGTCTTTATTCGCCCCTACTGTTTAAAAAGGCATTTAGAGTAAGATCAGTTAATCATAAGAATTGTCCTTATGAGAGTATGAGAAAAAAATTATCCTTATAAGATACTTTTAAAAACTACATGATAAGTTGACATATTTCGTACCTTTTTTGGAAAAAAATATAATTTAAATTTAAGTGAACTAATTTACGCTTTTTATATATAATTAAAGCTATATTTATAAAACTTTATACTTCTTTTTTTTTCTTCAAGCAGGGAAAATTTGAAGATATTTTAATGAAATTTACATAATTTCATACATTTTTTTCAGTCATTTTTATTTTATTATAACCAGATGAGTTACCCTCTGTCTGCCTAACGACAGACAAACTCCTATTGTATAAGTTATACAACTGTTTATACTCATTGCTCAATTGTAAAACTGTAATTTACATGCATTACGTAGTTCTGTTAATTGTCTTTGATGTTTCACATAAGAAAAATATCCTTGTCTCCAATGATTAACAGACACACACACACAAATGTCTCAATCTCATTGGCATTATTTTTGGGAGCCAAAATTGGTGATTGCTACTATACGGAAAACTTTCTGGGTGCATTTACGCTGTCCTGATCCATTCTTGGTCATTAATCCCCTTGGTGGTCGTTTTACTTACAAGGAATTTTTCTGTCATAAATACATAGATATAGATAAATAATATATAATTCCTGAGAAAAATAAGTTTATCAGGTTTGGTTTCTGTTGTGAAACTATGGAAGATTGAAATGCATATGTCGTTGAATATAAATGAAAATAATTTCATAGAAAAATTACATAGAAATGAATTGATACTAAATACAAATTAGAATAACAAAATAGAAAATTAGAATTTTAATTAAAAAAAACTCTGGTTATACTTTAACTGGAAAAATTAAATTATAAATGCAAAAATGTATTTTAAAATTATACAATTATTATTTAGTTAAGAATTGATAATACAAATATCTTAAATAATTAATTCATAATCATCTTTACTATGCACTAATATGTCTATTATACTGGATATTTTTAAAAATATATCTTGCTAGGTGACTTTTCATCTGTTTCGTTTTAAATTGGTTATTTTTCAAAAGTAAAACAAACAAAAGAGATACATTAAAATACGGACAATAAAAAAGAAGACGTACTTTTACTTTCTAAAAATTTAAGCTAGTTGAAAACAAGACATCAATCATTAGCATGGCCAAGTAATTTTAGAGCGTTTTTCATATGTTGTATTTTACAATAATGCAACTATGAACTTTTTACTAACAGAAAGTAGCACTGTACCACTCCTCTAAATGTATTACTATTGAGCTGAAAAGAAATATGCAGGTAAATTTTTTTAAAAAAAAACATTTTGCAAACAATAAATTTACTAGGTAAAATTTGAGAAAATTTTGTTATAAACTAGCAAAATTCAGGAAAATTTGTAGGAAAATTCGGGAAAACTATGGAAAAATTTAAATAAGATTCGGCTCATCTAGGGCACAAATGCGACCAAATGCCGAAAACCCGAGGTCAATTGGTTGCTTATTGGCTGAGAAAAAGGTACGACAAAATATGGAACGAGACGAAATTTGCGTCCTAATAGCGCTTTTGTTCCACTACGTGAAAAACGAGCTAATAAAATTTTTAAAAACTCAAGTGCGAAAATTATGTTGGCAGTCGACATAAAAGTCACTTATTCTATAACAACTACTTTTCACTTTTTAAATGTTAATGATTAACTTCAGAGTGGAAAAATGATGAAGATATCTATCATGCTTTAAACATTTAATTCCAACATTCAGACGAAATTTAATTAAACATACTATGCTGTTCAAAGATATAAAAAACAGTTATCGTCGTACGCTAATTTTGTGGTGACAACTTCATAATTTTGTTAAATGACAAAGCCGACACGAATATGTTGTGTACCTTCTGAGGCGACTGACATATAATCAAATTACAAATAGGAGTGCCGAGTAAGCGGTGCGCATTATATATCATCGTTTATGTCGTACATAAAAGACTTCCCTGTAACTGACAATGCACATCGTCTACCAGTTCATTCTTTGCTCAAAATGCTTGCTATGCCAGAAAGTCTTTCATCAAAATATGCACCCCCCCCCTCCTCTTGTTTAAAAATGGGTAGAGTACCCATAACTACGTGCTTTTTCTGTTCGTATTCTAAAATGAAAAAAAAAAGCATCTAAAAATTAAATTAAACCAAAAATATTCAAAAGCTTTAAAATATTCATAAGGATCTATAATTTAATCTAATAACTTTATGATACACAAATAACAATGACAAATGATATTGAAGCTAGATTTTCTGAGCAACGAATTAGATCCACTCACAAATATTCAATGAAAGAGATATTTACAATGTAAAATATTTTTTGACTCATAGAAAAGAAAGCACAAAATGATTTCGTTTTCTTCCCGCGAAATCAAAAAAGCATAATAATTCCTATTCTTCAAGGAAAATTGGTCTTTGGAATATTCAAAGCAACCAAGAAATTTTATCAGAATTTATTGAAGCATCTTACGTATTTTTTAAGGTCATCTTTTTTACTTCGCATTCATTCGTTCTATTACGTATATTATCCAAAACCCATGTTCCATCCGGATCATTTAAACATTTTCTTCTAGTTCCTTTGTTGAAACTGCAGTTGATGTAATTTTACTTTTTGTGTTCATGTTCATAGATACTTATACCAGTGCTTCTCAAATTATCAATATTTGCGAGCCAACATTCAATCATAATTGCCATCGCCCCCACCCCACCATATAATAAAAATATATTCAGTAGTACTATACTTTGACGCTAAAGCAATACGGCTCTAACTTAAGTGCCACCAGCGTGTATAAACATCTCTCTCAGCCAAAGTGTTAATGGACACGGACGCATATATACATCTTTCAGAAAAAATCTTTTTGAGCACTGCTTTTTTTACGATATTTCCTGTACACTGCTATTCATAAAATTACTCCGAAATCTTTGGAATGCAATAAAAAGACCTTGATAGTGTGTGTGTTTGCTAAGGATTTACTTAATTCAGAGGATTTGCTTATTTATTCCTTTTCTTCTCCCCCACCCTCCCTAATACATCACATACGCGCGCCTACGTATAAAACGGTGGCATCGGGGAGCGAATCACTTATCTTCCAAATCAGCAGAAAAGGGATTAATTATAAACCCATACAAACTACTAAGATAAGTGTTCATTTTTGTATATAATTTTATATATAACAATCCCATTAAGTCACTGGTAATTTTTAAATTTGCTCTCAACGTATTATAGTTAAATTAGTTATAAAATACATTGTGCAGTACTGATACATTTATAAGTGTATTATATCAGTGTAAATGTGTATTTATTTCTTATTATGTCGGAATATATATTTTGTTTGTTTACTTTCAGTAAATAATATTTTTTAAAATTATCTTTTGTTTTCGACTTTTATTTGCTCGCAGCGCCCTCGTAGAGTTATTACGCCCCCCCCCCCGCCATGGGGTACGTCCCAAAGTTTGAGAAACGCTGACTTATACCAAATAGAAAGGGAGAAAATGTAGAAAATTCTGGAAGTTAACTCAGATTTACAATGAATGTATATGAATTGTTCACACTCGTGCACGTTGAACAAATGTTCAGAACAACAGACATTTAAAAATAACAACCTGAGATGAAAAAAGGAATATTTATACCATTAAAAGTGATAATATAGCCCCCCCCCACCTATATTTAAGCTTGTTTAAGTTTAGATTTGTAATAATATTAGCCATTACTGACACGCTTTCGCTGGATATTTTATGATGTCGTAAGACTATATATTGTTTGTTTTTTAAAATTCTTAATATGTAAGAATTAAGCTTTTGATTAAAAACAATATTGTTACGAATTTTGTATAAAATAATGTAAATAATTTGGATTTGGATGTGCAATGCCTTTATATTACTCTATATTTTTTATGTTAAGATTGTAATATTCACAAGCAAGCCGTCCCTTACGTTATAATGGCAATTCAATGGGAACTTGGCGAAATATTGGCGATAGAGCCAAGTTGGCATCATTTTTTGGCGACCATGTTGGCGAGTTCGGGACCCTCTGGATTCTTCTAGAAATTAGTAGAAAAATCCACTAATTTTCACGATCTGTGGCGCGAGCGCATATTTCCAGAAATTTCGGCCTCTGCTATAACAGTTAGCCGCAACAGTTAGTCTGATTTCAACCAGCGAGTAGTGAGCATTGTTTTGATTAGCGATCAGCTCGGCTGTGCTTGTGAATAGTCATTTACGTACGTGTATTTTAGACACTGTTTATTGTGTCTGAGTGCTGTTGAAGGTGTGAAATCCTTCTGTTATTTATTCTGTGAATTTTGCTGCTGAATCCTGTATTTCAAGGATTGATTTTTCGACAATAAATACTCATCACTCTTAAAGAATTGCCTTGTTATTTACGACTGATTTTGCATAAAATCCTCGAACCCCGATCTACGTAACAATATTATACAGCTCTTGTGCTTTTTGACTTGAAAATGGCTGGACTTGAATTTCTAAAGCACATTTATATTTATCTTTTACAACCCCCCAAACCCCCGCTAGAAATGCTTCTCGTAAAAAAAGTTTTTTATAGTTCAAAAATAGAAGTACTTTTTTTTTTATCTATAAGGCCCATTAATTATTTCTCCTCTTCTTGGAGTCAATTTCTGCAAAACCCGTTCATTGCAAGTCTCTACTCAACGAAAGAAATATGCTTACCGAATTTCAAGTCAGTAGGTTTTATCATTCAAAAGAACAGGCGTGTTTTTTCTATTTAAAATACTCCCATGTCTCCCAGCGACCTCCACTGTTAGTCGATGTCCACAAATTCATTCTTCAACAAAAAAACGCAACTGCTGAATTTCTAGTCTGTGGATCTGATTCTTCAAAGGCGGGAAATTTTATCTATAACATCCTGTAACTGCGTGGAAGTCTATTTACTCAAAACCCGTTCTTCTAGATTTCTACTAACAAAAGAAATATGCTTGCCTAAATTTCGTCTTATAGTTAAAAAATCGGAAAATTTTGTCTTTAGCGCTTTCGTAACACCTCCCTGGGGTCGATTTTCGCACAACACTTTACAAATGTTTCTTTCCTCAACAAAAGGAATATGCCTGACAAATTTAAAGTCTAATAGTTTCGGTGATCACGTGATGAGTGAGTGGGTTGCTTTCTTCCAAAATGTATAGGGATAAACATTGGATTTTACAAGGATTTATATAGCCCATTCTCTTCTGATTTGTTTTCAACTGATCCATTCGTGCTTTAATCTTAACACATAATACGATCTGAAAATTCGGGGACTGCGGCCATTGATGACGACAAAGGCAAGCACCCAAAATTAAACCATTTGAAATGGATTATCTGAACCCTAATATACTTTGGTAGGTTGGTTTAGTCCATGTCATGTGAATGAACCACACACGCAGCTGTTATCTTCCGTAGATAGTGAGCTTTATTCCGCTATCCGAGAAAGATATGGCTTTTTTTTTTAACATCGGTGAACATTTAATTCTGTCAAAACTTAGACAGAACACCAATGGAGACTTTGGAAATGCTAAATAAGGTATATGGTGAATCTACAATGCCGAGATCTAAGGCTTACGAATGACATCGGTGTTTTAAAGAGGGTCTAGAATTCATCGAATACAATGAACATGTTGGGCGACTTTGGACTTCATGAACGCGTAAAAGGTGTGTTGGTGTCTTAATGTGTTCGAAAGGATCTTATCCAAACACTTGAAAAAATTTGATGAGGCTATATATTACTCGAAGACGTTGTCTGAGGGAATCCATTTGTCGTAAATGGCCTCAGTTCTGGCAGAGTACCTTCTGCATGACAACGCACCAGTACATCAATCCCAATTAATAAAAGAGTTCCTTGCCAAAACTCGCCTTAACACGCTTCCACATCCCCCTATTCACCAAGTTTGCCCCGTGTGACATTTGCATGTTCCTCATCAATGAAAAAAAATTTTCAGAGATATCGTTTTTTGTCATCAGATGAAGTGAAAATAGCATTGCATGAGACCTTACGGGGGTTGAGAAAAATGGCTTTTAGCTGTGTTTCAGAAGTTATACGAACGCCGGGAGAAGTGTATGGTGACCCTAGGAAACTATTTTAAAGGTGGATGTGCTTCGGTGCTGTGAACTATTCAAGCTAAGGTTTTCCACACCTGGTCCCGAACTTTTGGATCATACTAAGCATTATTTAAAGTTATGTAAAACTTGAATGTGTTTCAGTGAATAAACACAATATCATTACAACCTTAGCAAAAAGGTTTCAGTTTATTTTTATTTTTCCATTCATTTTTTAAATTCTTAGGGAATGTTCAGAAAATCACTTTATTTAAGGTCATTTATTTAACTCAAACATTTCCAATTAGCAATGAATCAATTAATTTCAAAATCAATAATTTCTTAAGTCATTAATTTATAATATTACTTACCCCAAAAGACAATTCGATGAATGGATATTAATAAATGAAATCAAATTTTATTTTATATATTCCTCACTTATTTTTACATTAAGTTTTCTAATCAAATTCCGATTAACATCTCGTCATTAATACTTATCAAAACTTTTATATCGTAAAACATTTATTAAATCCGTACAAGTGCATTAAAATGGAATTCACTTCTCTACTTTTCTTACGGAATCTCCAAATGAAAATCTTCGACACCAATATATTAACTAATGATGGAAACGCAGATTACGTATGACCTTATTCCACGACATGTAGATAAAAATATCTCAAACTATGCCCGTTTCTCTCTTCAAAAATTCGATCTTACATGACGTAATTCCGTTTCCCTCCTTCTATTTAATGAACAAGCACTTGACTTTTTTATGTAATCTCTCGGAGAAAGCTTACGTGTCTAAGCTGTCTGAAATTAGAAAGTTCTGGGCTTCTGCATCTGGAAAATACTTTTTTTTTCTGTCCTTTTTCGAATCTGTCAAAGAGTAATTCGAAACAAAGTTTATTTTTGATACTTAATTAAAATCTCTTTATCGTATTCCAAAAGTACCTGTTTGATAATTTAATTAAAGGATATGATTAAGTTTTAGTTCGTAAGAAAGGTTTTAAATTAGTGGGACTTTTAAAAGGAGAAATTAAAAAGTTAACTTTATTTCAATGTGCGTAAAAAGATTTACAATGTTTCAAGAAACATTAAATCCTGAGAAATATTCAGATCAATGTAAATATATTAAACATACCAGATTTATAATTATTAAAATTTATTTAATAATGAATAAACTAAAAATTAAGCATGAAATTCTTGAATTATGTAATAAAATATTGTACAGTAAAATCTGCTTTTGTGGGGTCCTTTTTTTTATGTGATTTTATTTTTGTGTGGTTTTTAGTGTGATTTTTCATGCGGTATATAAATTTCAACGGCTTTGGTGCCACTGTAATGTTTTTTATCAGTGTACGTATATACAATTCAAGACGTTCTGTTCATTGGTTATAAACAGTCTCTCAATAATGGACGTTCAATTGCTTTCTTTCAACTCACTAGCAGCACGCACTTGTGATTGAAGACGAAACTTTCATTGACACATTATCAATAATTTGATAGATTAGGATGAAGGACAAGAAGAGAACGGATTGAAGGGAGAACGGATCTTTGAGAACGGATAAAATATATGCTGGGATTCAGCTTTCTAACAAATCGGAAAAGAGGTTTCTTAAAATAGATACCAATTCCGAAAAGATTTAGAAATGCCAAGCAAAAACAGCTTCTATCATGCATATCTGATTATCGTGACATTCACAAACAACTGACCAATCGACCTTTGTCGCAAAAACGTATATCATGCTTTATGGTGCCAAAATATATAAATCAATTGAAATTGTATCTTCAAGTGACGAAAGAGATTTTGAACTAATTCATCACAGAAAGATGCGTGTTTTGAATTACGACGAGTAGCAGTGAATTATGTATGTACATTTTGAAAACTTCTTACAATGAGAAATTAAATGTTTTTAAAATATTTCCATGTGTAGTTTAATTATTTATTTTGTTTGCAAGCATTTCTCATAAATTTCGTAAGCAATTGACATATTTTCAAGTGCGATGTTTTTTATGCGGTCCCTATCCACCGCATAAAAAAATCTTCCATAGTATGTCGACAAAGTTGTTTTTTATATGTTAGTATTTTTGACATTTTCGAATACTTTTTGGGAGGTTTTTTTTTATGCATTCCATATCAACCGCACAAAAAACATGTTTCACTTAATGTAAAAATCGCCATTGGTAGATAATTCTTCAAAAAATACCTTTAATATCTTCAGAGAAAATTGTGTGAATTAATTCACACGCTAAGTCAAAAAATAAATACAAACTATCAAGGGATTTGTTTCATACATATTGTGATAGGCATTCTCGAATTTTTAACCATCCAGAAGAAGCTCTTTTTTTTTCTTTCTTAGCATCATTTCTTTCTGTATATCCATCATTTCAGGTTTAAAATATCACAAAATGTATGAACTTAAGACTAATTGATACAAATATATGAAATACCAATTAATTAACAGGCTAAAACCTTATACTAAATTGACAAAAATGTTGTAATTAAGAATAACCAAATACAGTCATGAAATCCTGCGTGATTTGATCCACACACTTCTTAAAGATATATAAATCAACCTAATCCTACAATCATTTAATTTTAAATTAATGGTAATATATGTATTTCTGTCTTAAAGAGTCGTTCTACTCCATTGCGAGGTAAGACATTTTGTTAGAATTTTTACAATCGTAGAGGAGACGTATCGTAGCAGAGCTACCAGATCGCCACCAAGGAGATCAGTTCCAGCAATTAGGGCTCACGGTAACTCATGAGGGATCCCTTTATCCGATTTAGAAAAGTAAGCTAGTCCGTCCGTGATATTGTAGTAGAAAGACACTTAAATATATCCACGGAGCCCCCAGCGGTTGCTGTGATGATGCCAGTGCTGTCGAAGGTACTTCCTCACATTTGGATCGATACATCGAACGTCAGTCAAGCGTTGAAGATTCCATAAACCGCATCCATCAACATGATGCAACCTTTAAATGACGTCTTAGACTAGTGACCTATGACAGTGACGTCTTTGTGATGTTATCGACCAGGACTATTGCACAATTTGTACTCTCGAGGTACGTTAAAAAGAGTGTCAGTGACTCAATGACACCAACGTTTCAATTTGCAATAATGTTGAGCGAGACCTATAAACACTACGGTATGACACGGATTCGCGTTGAGTTTTAATTAGTAATACCAGTGGGAGAGACGATAAAACTTGTCATTTAACAGTGGGATGCTGCCAGATATCGCACGACACGTACTAGTGCAAAACATCCAGCTGCAACCCTAGCCACTAGTTTCTCCTGATCTCTGCAAATAACTCTGGAACATGACTGATCGTTGTATTCATACTCTGCCACCAATGTGAACAGAGAATGAGCTGTAACAAGTAGGGTTTGCAATCCTGTGTCATGTTTTTAATCCGGGATTTAGGGATTACATTATCCAAATCCCGGGATTAGGACTGTACTATTTATGAAAAATACTTACATATTAGCAAACTTGAAATTGCATAATAAGACTGAAAATAAAAACTAAAAGTAGGCTTAAAATCAATTTTATTGAAACAAATAAAAAAACATTAATTAATCATAAAAAAAAAAAAAAAAATAACACGTAATGAAATAAAAAAAGCATTTCTTAATATATTGTTTAACTGAAAATAAGATTTTAAAAAACACAGCTCGTCCAGCGCTTCCTCGTTGAAACGGCTTCTTATTTTTGTTACAAATTGTACTGCCAAAGAAAATGCGCGTTCGCAGATTCCTTACTAGTAGGTGTTATCGTCATTAAATAGGAGTATGTTCTTTTCAGGTAATCACCACGTCTCTCTCCATTTTCAAAAAAAGAGACATTTCCTTTTGAAATTTGATGACAGTGTGTCAAATCTAATAGACTGCATTGGTTCATATACTTGTTTGATAACTATATCTAATTTTTCTGGTACACGTAATGGTTTTTGTGTATAAATTGATCCAGTGATTGAATCAGAATGTGAATCAATTTCAAGTGTTACCTCATTTGAAATTAAAGATCCAGTTACCTGAGCTGTTAGTAATGCATTGGGATTTGTGTGAAGTGTCAAGTCTTTCAATCAGGTCCGCTGTTAATTAATGGCCTTTAATTGAAGAAGGAACTGTGGCAAAATCTATTCTTGAGATGTTGCTTATTTTATTGTGTAACTTCACACTGTTCAGCTACAAGAGGGTGACGAGGACTACACCCCCTCTTCTATCTACCACACCCCCCACTGGAGGACGTTTGGGCTCTCGACAGATTTAACGTGCATCACTCCCCTACACGGCGGGTCTTCAGTAGTACTGGGCTTGAACTCATGACAAGCCAGCTACAAGTCCGTTACCTTGACCACTAGGCTACCACGGTCACTGTGTAAGCATTGCAGTAAGCCACTAAGATCTGTGCGACGTTCTTCCATACGAGAAATGAGAGCACTGCATATATATTTTCCTCTAAAGCACTCATGATTGCACAAAAAAATTCTACGTACATATTTCATAAACAAATATAAATTTTCGAAGAATTAAATTCTTAAAAAAAAATTTACGAGGAAAAAAATTTTAAATATATTTTAGTCTAAAATTAAATCCCTGGATTAGTTATTTCAATCCCGGAATTTCGGGATTGGAAAAAACACCGGGATCCGGGGCCTGCAATCCATAGTGACAAGTACTCGAGAACGAATATTCCGTCATTATCCAGTACGCTCTTTCTCATTGACTCTGATGATATCTTGCTACATGTAATGTCCCTCTCGTTTGATATACAACTTACAAATCAATCAATATTATCGTTCATTGTAACATTGTCATCCAGTAAACATCATTTTCTGTTCGATGTTGTTTTTTCGTGTTGATTTAATTTTACCTTTTATGCACGCGTTTGTTGTATTGGAATTTTATTATCACATACTGTATATAAGAATTAACCATCAAATAATTAAATCAATGCACATAAAATTTTTTCAAGCTATTTTTATGCAACGCAAGAAACACCTACCTTGTAGAATCCTGTATTTGTAAGCGTTTGATGACCCATATCCAAGAGAGGCATGGTTTCTGCAGACACTATACTCTGAAAAACAAAAACAAATAAGATAAATTTAACAATTGGTATAAAAAAATTACATACAATGATAAAAATAAATGATATATGCTTTTATCTTTTTTACAAAAATTTTGAAATTAATTATTAATTACTCAAAAAATGATTTAGTATCCTGAAGGTTCTACTTTAATTAAACAGAAATATACATATGGAAAATGATAGAGATTTTTCATTGGTTTTTAACCATCTTTTTTTTACATCTTAATTAGAAGCAATATCAGCAGTATTGCCAACAGTTCTTGTCATTCTGAACCGAGGTAACTGACTCATGACAATCCAATTTCCATTTTTACACCCTGTCGATGTCAGAACCTTGAACTCGGACAGATTTAATGAGCTCCATCCCTGCTACACGTTTCATCTTTAGCGCAATAAAGACGAATTCGTGACTCGACTGCAAAATGTCTTCCGCGAACTTTCTCTCATGAACACTTCAGATACTAAAGCCAATAAAATATTATGTACTTACATATTATGTATAGTAACTTTTATATTAATTTTTCTTATTTTTTAAGATATCCGACAACTTGCAACAACTTTAAAAAAAAAAAAAAAAAAGGAGATACGGGGTTTTTTTTCGTGGTTTTTAGTTTTATATCATAGATTTTAAGGGGAAAAAATGCTAAAATTAAGAAGAGAAAGAAAATTATTAACTCATAATAGGAAAAAATTAGTAATACAAAAAATTACATAAACGGGGCTCATTCTGTACAAAAAGTTTATGAACAAATTTTCAATTTCTCAATTTTGATGTATTGTTTTGATATTTATTTTTGAAATAACCTTCAGGATAAGAGATATTTTCTTTTTACAATACCTAGAGCACTTCCTCTTAGCTATTGCATGATGAAATTACTTAAGAAAACAGTCATTATATTCACATAAGGGACTGTAAATTTTGTAATAAATCAGTGATTGTTTAAATCTGAAGGTTAAAATACTTCTACTATTATACACAGAATATACACACACAAAATTCAGTTAATTATTTTCAAAACTCTTTTAGCATTTTAAAAAGAAACACATTTCGATTAAAGCGCATATTAAAGTATGACATCTTGCTTAAAGTGTAATGTCATCTGTTTTTACTAAAACAATTGTAGTTTTTAGTTCTTAAATTGGAAAATAAAAGTCTTGGTATTTTTTTACAGCTAATAAGATAGCCAGTGAAATACAACTATAAAAAAATTGTCGATTTTTGTCATGGTTCACGATTTTAGGGTAGTCGATACCTAAATTTAAAAAAAATACTTACAACTTTTTACTTTACTAGAACTATATAGCAAGTTATAAGGCAGTTTCAAGTAATGTAAAATATTTCAAGTAAACAAATTCAGAATAAAAATACTTGTGTTTTTCAATTCAATAAGCTCAAGTCATTGTTTACCTTGTTATAAATCAATAGTTATAAACTTTTAGATTTAATTTATTGGCCTACATATTACTGTATAATCCAGTGGTTAGCACGCCGTTTTATTACAAAAAGTACCTTTAAAATTTATGGATGCTCCATATACGGATATGAAAATGGGTGCTTTAAACATATTATTGCTTAAAAAAAACTAAAAAACACCCCTTTATAGTTAATCAAACTAATTTGTAACTTAATCCTTTAGTCACCAAATCTGGAATCAGTCATTAAATCTGGAAATAGGATCTGTTAGCCGCCAAATGTGGGATGAGATCTGAAAATGAGAAACCGTTAATCCTAATGATCCTGATCAGGACAATGGGGCAAAATTATTAAATTATCGTATTGTCATCAAACTTGAACAATTGAGTAAAATTTCGATTTAATCTGACCTTTTAAAGTGGGTAAAAATTGAGTTCCAAGATTCTTTACGTGCAAGTGTAGTTTATAGAAGGGTGTTAAAAAAGAGAAATAATTAGCATATACAAGGATTTGTGGAACAGAATAAGACCGCTTGGATTGTTTCCCCAGAGCACCATTAGGTATCAGTGTTCTCGTCCTGGTGGCTACCTGGCTTACGGTTTTTAATAGACAGGAACAAACTATTCTAGCCCGCTTCGAGATGGTCATCTAAAATCATAGGTTCTCAACGTGGGCAATAACGCCCCTTGTGGGCGTTTTGAAGCTTTCAAGGGGGGGGGTAAAGACCAGAAGAAAATTAGGGCATTGTGATGGGGAGGAGCTTGGGAAGATTAACGAAATATAGTGTAAAAAAACACGCTGATTATGTACTAACAAAAGTAAACTTTAATTACGTTTACTTATATGTTGATTGTATGCATTTAAAATCATTGCTGTATCATATGTACTAAAATTCACATATATCTGTAGTTCAGGAAGTGGATGAAAAGCTTAAAGATTACATTTTACATTCAGACCTACATTAAATTAAATGATACAGCGCATTTTAATTTCTGTAGTGCACGTGTTGTTTTTGTCTGCGAGCAGTAGGAAACATGTTTCGTCCACTGCATTTCATTTCGTATATTATCCAAGAAACATAATGAAATATGTTAACCAGGAATTAAAGTGTGATTCTTTAAAAAGACTGAAACTGTCAATTTATATCTATTTTGAAAGCAATAGTTTATTACGAATTACTTCGTATCATCAAAATCCCTGCCTGTCTTTATAACAATTAAGTCAAAACACCACTCTTATTCCACTCTTTAAAATAAAGAAATTCAGTAGCTCATTTCAATTCCAACAATATCCTATCTATGACTAAAATATATAATATTACACATTTAAATAAATTTGTGGCAATAGCTATTTCAGATACGCAAGTAAAAGAATTGGGGCTTTTGAAAAAAATTAAATTTAAAAAAACATATTCTACTAGTAAAATATTTTTAAAAATTTAACTATTGTTTTACCATGTACATTACGCACACTCTTATTTCTCTAGAGTGGGAGGAGGCAGTATCGAAATATTCATTAGAAAAAGGGGCACCAATTTAAAAAGGTTCGGGAACCTATGTTCTAGACTCAGAAAGAGTAAGGCAGTGATCATGCACATTTCAGGTTTTTCTAGAAAAAAGAAGTTGCGCGTAATGTGTAAAAGTTAAAAAATGCAATTTGAAAGTATAGATGCGCTTTGTACGCCAAAATATACAGTATTTTATATACATGCGTTAGTGGATAGTTGTAAGCTGAAAAAAAAGTCTTCGGTTATATTTATATACAAGTCGGGCCTATATTTAACGAAGTCACTAAATTCTGAAAAAATTCGTTAAGTGGAAAATTCTTCAAATAGAGATTCACATTTCAATATAATTAAGAAACCACATAAAAAAAAAGTTTTACGTTCGTCAACACTATATATTATTTAAAAAGCAATTGCTTTTTAAAAAGAATTAAACACAAAAAGCTTAAAGCAAATTTAAAAGCAATTAAAAGCTTTCAAAAGCAAAAAATGAAGGCTTTTTCTTGTAAATGATTATCTGTTTTATATGCATCGGCCTAGTTATCAGAATGCGTAACTCCTTCTATGTTGCTAATTTGATAGCCGAGTGCTACAGTCCAAGTTGTTGTTTATGTTCGCCAGGATGTGCGATAACATTACAATATGGTTACCTTGATATTTTTATCATTTGGTAACGTGGTTGCCGTGGAGATAACGCGTATTTTTGAGTTAATTTTTATTGGGTTTTTTTCCCTTCATTTGAAATATATTTCAAATCCATTCTTTACAATTATTTTACTGGCGATTTGTTAACGCTAGACCACCATCTTGGACTCCACATTACTCGACAACAACCGCTGCTTGGCACGATTAAGGAATCGCGCCAAACAATAAAACAATAAAAAATAGTTATTTAAAGAATACTTATTTAATTTTCTTAAACTTGTGGCGGTGGTATCTATATAAGCCAGTAACAGACTCCGGACTGAAGTCATCATTTTAGTTCAGTGGTATGGTACGTGCTTACGAATCAGAAGGTACCGAGTTCTAATCCCCAACATTGGTGGCCTTGACACTGAACAAAGAAAAACGCAACCTTTGTGCAGCTGTCGTGGCACCATCTACCTTCTGCAAAAGCAACCAAAGCCATCAAACACACATGATACAGCAAACAAGCCCAAATGATGCAACAGGAACAATCCAAACACTCTTCAAAACAACTGTGTCATGCGTTCTCCTATCCACCGACTCACTGGTAGGGAGTGCATGTGGTGGTATCGATATAAGCCAGTAACAGACTCCAGACTGAAGTCATCATTTTAGTTCAGTGGTATGGTACGTGATTACGAATCAGAAGGTACCGAATTCTAATCCCCTAAAACTTTATTACTTTACTAAACAACATTTAAATTCACAACATATATATTCCGGTGGTGTGCGCGATATAAAAATTAAGAAAATCTCTTGACCATGGTTCAAAATTACGCGGTCCATCGCCAAAGCCCTCGTGTAGCTGAGCAGTGCGACGTTAATATTCACTCACAACAAAAAATCTCTTTACCCGTGAGAGTACAAATAATTTACGCATTGATTTATATTAAATACGTAACAAATTTTTATATAAAAAAGGGTTTTTAGACTGATATATATTACCAAAACAACTTTTCCTCTTATTTCCAAAATTATCATATTTTTTACAGCACGATACTTTTCAATATTTTAAATCTAAACTTAATAATAACAGAAAATTAGTAGCATTTATTTAAATTTTTAAAAACTAAACACACACTTTAAAATCGGTACACAGGTAAGTTGGTATAATTAAATAAAAATCCATAAAAAAAAATCCTTCTGCAATTTATAACCATTTTAGTAATGTTTTGGGATTGCTTAGAAAAATTAATTTGACAAAACAAAAACTTTAATTAATCTTTAAGATAAATTTAATGTATCGCGTTGCTTACGGAATCAAAACAATTTCTGATTGCCTAAAACACTACATAATATCTCTTAATGTAAAATTTTACGTATGTATACTTTGTGTAATTCTATGATTTGTAGTCCAATTTTTCAATTTCCGAGACAACTAACTTTAAGGCTAAAGAGCTTGGCGTTTTAAGATTTGAAATGCAGCTAGAGATTTATTTGAAATATCTGAACACAGAATTAATTAAATTGCACTTTAATAAAGTTACTTCCCGGAAAGTTTCAAAATTACATGCAAAAAACAAGTAAGTAAAGGATTTAAAACTAATTTTACTAATATTCTTCAATTATAAAGTCTTGAAGAGTAGTCATGAATTCAACGCATGAGTCAATCCATGTCTTGAATTTTAAAATAAGGAATAAAGATTTTTAACATCTTTCAGGTATATTTTGAATTAAAAGAATAACTTCCAATAAATTATACAGCACAATAGTTACATATACATTTAAAATTTTAAGTTATTCATATATCTAAAATATAAAAAGTTTCAATCTTAGTTATTCTGACCCATTTACTCATGTATCAAATAATCTTAAAACATTAAAATATGGACTAGGTAGAGATATTTTTAACAAGATTTCGAAAAAAGATACTAGTTTCAAATTGAGTAAGACTACAAAACTTGTTTTTAAAGTTTAATTTAATCTCTAATCGAATCTGTTACTAAAGAGTTTTGATTTGAAGGAAAGATAAAAAAAAAATTATAATAAATTCTTGAATTTGATATATTTTGTAAAAACAAAGATTGAAATGTAACTTATTTCATCATTATATGGAATGATTATGTTTCAATTTAGTATTGCGTAACTTTTTAAAAACATTAAATATTGTTACGAATTTCGTGTAAAACAGTGTAAATAATTTGTTGTATTTGGAGGTGTAATGCATTTATATTAACTCTATGTTATATTTATTTTATGTTAAAATTATAATATGTATTCGCAAGAGTGACGTCCGCCCTTACGTT